>JAMKPZ010000294.1:0-125179 GCA_024699675.1 Amphibolis antarctica
TACACAAGATGATCAAAGTGAAAATAAGGCCACTACAGTTGATTTACCAACTAGTTTTGTGGTGAATGATCCATCTACATCAAGAAAAACCAAAGGAAGACCTGCCCATTCTCAACGGCTAAAAGCTTCCATTGAAGAAATTAACACCCATAAGAAGAGAATGATGTGTCATGAGTGTGGGCAACTAGGTTATTACATAACTACTTGCCTCAATACATGTAGTCGTCAATAAAACAGGGAAGATGATACCTGAAGAGGAGTATGACACAAACATGCTTACATTACATGTAACTGTTTTACTCAAATAAACTGATGTAATATATTGAAATAATGAAATTCGTTCAAGTTAGAACTTGTGTTTTGGACTTGTGTTTTGAACTTGTGTTTTGGAGTAATAAAAAATGTGGAGATTGTTACGGATAATGTTTTCTAATTAATTATCCTTATTGTTTTGATGAAGAATTTAATGTTAACGTTCTAAAACAAAACTTATTGTTATCATTTAAGTATGTTTACTGTACACAGATTGATATAAAGCTTCAAAAGTAACCCTCCCATCGTTGTAGAAAATTGTTAAAGTGGTTTTCAAATGTTTAAATAAGGTGGAAGTACCGTAGAAATAAACTAGCGACGGACGGAAGTACCGTTTACAGACCCGTGTAATAACGGTACTTCCGTGACTTCCTGAAGTGATTGTTAAAATGCCGGTCTTTCAATGCAATCATCCGGCGATTTACCATAAAACGCCGATTCTCTCATCACATGTGAACTTAAAATTTCACGTGACATGTAAATTATACCCCTTCAAATATTAAGTTGACGGTCACGCTGTACAACGCATGCGACTAACTTAAAAAGTCACGTGTAAATGTTAAAACGCCGGTCTTTTAATACAATCGTCCGGCCGTTTACCATAAAACGTCGTTTCTCTCATCACGTGTAAACTTAAAATTTCACATGACATTCTACGGTCATACATCACGAACTATATGCATATGTGACAGTTATTTAACTAACTATATCCATTCACATTACTTGTCCGAACTGTTACAAATATTAAACATATTTAATCTAATAAGTTAAACATTTAAAACACTTAATCAAACATTCGAGTGCTAATTAATTTAACATTAAGTTAAATAATTAAAATATCGGTCTTTTAATGCAATCGTCCGACGGTTTACCATAAAATGCCGATTTTCTCATCACGTGTGAACTTAAAATTTCACGTAACATGTAAACTATACCCCTTTGAATATTAAGTTGACGGTCATGCTTTACAACGCATGCAACTAACTTAAAAAGTCACGTGTGAATGTTAAAATATCGATCTTTTAATACAATCGTCTGGCCGTTTACCATAAAACGCCACTTCTCTCATCACAAAATTTGTGAACTCTCCCCTTATATATATATATATATATATATGAGATCACAAGTAAAAATAATAGAGTAAGGTTTTTAATATCATGTATGAAATAAGTGACTAATATGATGTTAGAATTTTCGTTTAATATTAATTATATTAATTTTGATATAAAATATTTTTAAAAAATTAAAAAAATAATTCACATGGCAAACCCCACGCATTAGAATTATAACTTAGATTACTATTGTTATTGTATTTATTATATTAACAACTCCTTTACAAAAGTATCATCTGAAGTACCATAACTCATTCCAATTTGCAAAGGAGTTCATCGATCCCCCAACTTATGGTCGCAAACTCCCTAGTGAAAAAAAAAGAAAAAATCTCTCCTCCTAGGCATGGCTGTGGGATTGATCTCATGTTTTAAGTTGTAAAAAATGAAAAACATTGCAAACAACCTCGAAAAAGCAATTTCTCTAAAGTAGTTGTGGCAAGTAGTTTTTGACTATTAAGTTAATTGGTCAGTCACAAAGAATTACACATAAAGCGTATCATCTAAATGTTCAATAATCACCTGTTAAAGTTGGGAGTTTCCTTATTTTCTTGTTTTATTTTAACCATTGGATGGGACTTTGTATTTAAGGTTTCAGAGATGTACGAGAAAACTTAATTTTTTGAGCCTTAACTTTCTCTCTTCCCTCTTTCGCTGCCGCTGCCGCTGCAACCTCCATTCCCCCTTCTTCTCCACCTGAAAATCGCTGTTCCCACCTCATTCACCTCCGTTTCCGTGAGCTACTCCATGGATGAGAAGAAAACACGTCGGCGACCTTCCATCCACTAAAAATCAAGATCACCAACTAAGTCAAGGCACATTTAGGTGCAACATTGCCATCTCTAAAGTATCATTCTTCGGAAGATCGTGTGCGCGTCATTATTCGGGAGATTACAACAAAAAAAAAGAAAATTTGGCAGTTTTATACTCGGATTGAAGAAAGAGACGCTTGCTTTACAGTTCACGTGGGACTCTCCCTTTTAAAACAATAATCTAAAGACACAATAATCTAAAGACACAAAGAGAGGTTGCACCCAACCACCATCATAACTCCTCATCCACATCCACTGTTTGATTTCTAATTAACCAATAATTTTATGCAGATGATTTGATTACGTTTAATTTTCTTATATATCGACAGCTTCAAAAAAAAAAGCATCCATGGGTCTCTACTGGCACTTCTTTCTCCCTCCCCTTTCCTTTTTCTTTCTCAATCTTTAACGTTCACAATGAAACTTTTGGGTCTTTACAGGTCGACAATCTAAAAAAATCTGAGAAAAACCCTATAGCCTATCTCTAATGTGAACAGGTAACTCAAAAAATGATCATATATATCACCTACACAAATGGGAAAATCTTGAGATTCTTTTATCGCCACTACTATTTTACTTGCAAAGAAACTCAAGCTTAATTTTGAAATGAGAAAAACATTTTTTTCTATTCACTCATTTTTACGTTACTTTTCAGATACATTAATTAGAACAATCTAATAACAACAATCTAACAAGTGATCGAGTTAATTGCTCAGTCAGCCTAGATTGTAATGTTTTGGTGATTAGGACAACAATATTTGTACTCCTTTAAGATTTAAATACTAAAGAACCAAAAAATATTATCCTCATAAAAAATCACTATTCACCTGACTTGTTGCTCTAAAATAACAATAATCTAAGCCATAAAATTCTACTACGTGAGGTCAACCACATGATTTTTTTTCTTTCAAGAATTTCTATCAATTGTTAAATCAATTTTCAGTTAAATTACATTTCAATCTTTTCTTATAATTTGATCCTAAGTAAGTAATTTTTTGTATAATTTCTTCTGTACTAATTGATTCTCTTTTCTTAAACTTCTTGACTTTGGAGTTAAGAAAAAAATCACAATAGCATGATAATGTAATTAATAATTCATCTGACTACAAAAGATAAAATATTTAAATTCAAATTTAAACAAAAGCATCATAAATATGAGAAATAAATCCTTCTGGCAAAGCTGGAAGGTTGCCTTTACCTTTTTGCAGGTAAGATGCCTCATTCAAACAACAGCTAGGGTTGGAAATGGATCGACCAACCACCTTGTCCAGTAGTAGTATGACCATGGATGGAAGCATTCCTTTCAGCCTCCATCATCAGAACAATTGGTGCAATTCAGTGGAAAGATTAATTCTAGTTGAGGGGCATTTCATGATACACACATTGCAATTCTATGAGAAGCTTTTAGATACATGCAAGTGGTGGTAGATTCATATCACCAACCTGATCATGATCTTATATATGTTGGTGGACCTTAACTGCAATTTGTTCCCAACAATTGGACATTGGAAAGATTCTAGTTGAGGGGCATATACACATACGTACTGCAATTCTATGAGAAGCTTTTAGATATATACAAGTGGTGGTAAATTCGTACCACCAGCATGATCATGATCTTATATATGTTGAGGGACATCACCTGTAATTTGTTGCCAACAACTGGACCACACTTAAGGGGAGCATCTAAAATAATCTCGTGGTATTGATGGTGTTTGCTTGGATATACTCTATTTCAACTTCTAATTAGGTATCTAGGATGATCATAGCAACCAAGGGTGTGTAAACTCAAGACAGCTGAGAGAGATGTTTGATGATGTCTCCAAGGACGTTGAAGACTTAATTACAGGTGTAAACAATTTCTTGGCCCTAATATTGTTTCGGTTAAGATTAGCATGTTGGTAGATAAGACAGAAAGATACACTTGAAGTATCTGGCATTACTTTAGGATATAACTAAATAGATGTCCATGTTTTTCTCTTGATGATACTGCTGTGACTAACAGACATTGGCAAAGTGGCGCCCTTACCCTTCTACATGCAGGTGATAAGATTAGAATATTGAATAATGTTAAATATTGTTAAATATCTAGGCCCATGTCTCTTTGTATATATATATACCTTTGTAAATCAATAAAAAATCAATCACAGTTTTTACCCTTGACATGGTATCAAGAGCTAGGGTATTTCCCTAACTCTAACCCACCTCTCTGCCACTGCCGCTGCCGTTGCCACAGCTTAGGATTGGGGGACCAGCACTTCCAATGGACATAATCCTCTAGCACCCTTGGGTAGTCAAGAAGTTCAAGAATTGGAAGGAGAGAAAAATTGACAATAACTGAGGGATTCAGTGTGTAATGGAAGAGATGGCAGTAAGATGTGTAAATTATACAGAAAAGAACTAAGCTTGAGCTGACATAAAGTTGAATCCTTTCCCATAATCCTTATGCTCCAAGTTAGGATCTATTTTGCAAATTTAAGATTTCATTGGTAGGTCTGACATATGTAAAACATCTGAATACACAGATGAAGAACATCTTACTGAATTACCTTTCAAAATTTTATCATTCAGAGTGATGTTCAAGGAAGCTAGTCAATTACTTCCAGAGCAATAACAAGCATAGCACATCTCAACAGATATACAACATATTAAGGAAAAACAGAATGTAAGATCCACCCAAATGTTGTCTGAAACCAATCTACCCTGAATCTTAATTGTTTCCTATGAGAATACATGTACAAAATCCATATGAATAATACCGCTACGTCTTTCTTTCTTTCTTGATGTCTAGCTCAAATTTTGCACTCTCTGCATTCTAGGTCTGTCAGTGACCACGACAAACTGAAACATGACAACCAAATGTTTATGAGGATGGATGATATTTGCTGCAATCAAAACTTGATCTTTCTAACAGTTAAATGCAGCATTGTCCTCATTCAATCCACGCTTCTTGGACCTCCTTGGTGCTTCATCCTCCCTTACACTATCGTCATTTTGAAAATTGTGAAGACCAGATGGATCATCATATTGAGATCTCGAGCCTTGTTGGTACTTCTTATCGTCTTGCCCTAGCCTATCCTGACTTTTGTTGCTTTGATTTGTGCCACAGAATCATATCTGTTACTCTGACCACTTCTAGATCTTCTCTGATTACTAGGATCATGAGTTAGCCGAAGCTAAGCTTCGACATAATCAATTCCTTACAATAGTTACCCAACAATCCCCCTTAACAAGTGTCTATTAGAACTCAAACTTGTAACCTCTAACTTTGATACCATATTGAAATTCTATTTTAAAATAAATAGATAATGAGTAGAAGAGTCCATCAATAGGTAAACCTAGGTTTAGTCTCTATTTTTACCAATACAAGATTCTATTTCAGCATTGACTTTTTATTTATATATCTAGAAATATTTATACATGAATGTGTGAGAACTTACTTTAATATGCATTGAAAACCAATAGAAATAGGTAGAAGTTGATGAGTCATTAATAAAAAATGACACCTCTTTATATTAAAGCTACAAAAGGATGACAAAAGACACTTAACCAACATAGGACTAAACCTATTTACACAATAGCCCTAAAACATTATTTAAACTCTAACAAGATTCATCATTAGATTTGATTCGAGGAATGTTTCAAAAATTTAATAGGTTAGCCTATTCTATGAGAGTTGTAATAAAATGATACTCTAATAATTTATAAAAAAAATCAATATATATAATGATAGGTGGTTAAGTTTCTTTAACATAATAATGCGATTAATTAAGAAAAATTATCTAAGATTGAATTTTTATTTAAAATTTAACATTGAAAGATTGATCAATTAATGTTTTTAAGGATATAACGGTTTACTAATTATTTAGGCTATCTAATCAACATTTTAGAGTTCATTTGTACATGTCGAAAATCAAAGAAACATAAATTTAGAAAAGGAAAAAGGAAAATTAAGAAATGAAAAAATTTTAGGATCGTTTGTGCACATTGTGAACATTCTAAAAATTTAATTTTAAAAAATTAATAAATATTCTCTACAAGCAATTGGGAGAGGCAATTGAGAGGCATGAGCAAGTACGATGTGCGGGTCTACGAGAGGTTGGTAGGGATTTTAGAAATGGCTGCGACAATTGCTTGCACAACCATGGGTGAGGTGGCTTATAACTATAGACATTGCATTGCAGGTGATTAGTTGGAACTACGATCAAGATGGCGAACCCAAAACTTCTTATGGAACTGGAAGGTAAAACTGTAGAACTTAGAAGTCGAAATAGATTGGGCAAGTGGGTATAATTGTGTCTGACGCTAGCACAACGGGTAGCTAGGGTGAGCATCTTTGTGGCTATTGATTGGGAGTCTTAGAGCATCTTCATGACATTATTATTATATAAATGTTGGGAAATTTTATGCTAAATTTGTTGCTATTAATAATTTATCTATTAATTTTAGTGATAATCTATATTTTGATAAATATATTTTATAAATACATTGTCCACAATATAAAAAATGTATCTAGAAATATTGATAGATAAGATATTATTCAAATTAACATTATTAGACAAGAACTTATTAATGTCATGAATTATATTAATACTTATATTACTTATACATCTAATATTTAGAGGAGTAGAATTAAAATAGGATATATTATTGTTACCACTTATTTCATTGATAACAATTGGACTTTGAAAAAAAAAAAATAGAATTAAAAAAATTGTTTATCTCAATACTGCTAAAACTATTTTTTCTATAATTATGAATTTTTTTTATTTTTATTGTATATTAGAAATAAAGTGATTAGTATTACTTTTGATAATGCTTCAAGTAATACAACAACTATTTCTATATTTAAAAATAAATTAAATCCTACAAATGATTTCATTTATTTCACCAAAAATGTATCTATCATATTATTAATCTTATAGTTTAAGTTAGCACCAAAGAAATAAGAGATTATGTAGAAAATATTAGGTTTGCATTATCTTTTATTACAAGTTTTGATAGATGACAGAAAAATTTGATTATGTGTAATTCTTTTAGTTTGTCTCGTAAAAAAATTACTTTAGATGTTCCTCATAATTGAAATTTTTTATATTTTAATATCGAGTAGTTCTCTTCCATGTAGAGATGTTGTAATTAGTTATTACAACAGTAGTGTAACAAATTATAGAAAATGATTGGATGATTATGACTTTCAAATTATCAATTGTTTTAGAATTTTTCAAACCATTTTATGATGCATCTATAAAATTATTTGAACTATATTATTGTACTTCAGTTTATGTATTACATTATTTTCTTGACATAACTTTAGTTTTTAATAAATGTGGTAATGTTGAATTTTTGATCGATTGCTAAAATGAAAGAAAAACTTTTGAAGTACTAATATGAAATTCTTTTATTATATGTTTTAAGTGCTTGTTAAATTAGTAAAAAAAATACAAAAATGTGTAAATGTACAAAATGATTTAACTTCTTAAATGGAGGAAGCAAAATTGTATGCAATATTTAATTTATACGTTATAAGATATGAAATACAGACAACAAAAGTTTCATGTTCTATGTCATCATTATCATCATTAATGACAACATCTTGAAATTATTAGAAGATTCATCATTTCTCTCTATAATATTTAGACAAGAATTAAATACTTATTACACTAATCATTAATATTTATGGAATAAATATCCTCTATAACTTGTAAACAAGTATTTAGTATTGGTAAAAATATTTTAAATGAAAGAAGATCAAGATTAAAGAATGATATTCTAAAAGATCTAATGTACGTCAAAAATTAAGAACTTGCTTAACATTGTACACAACAATAATATAATGATTGAATAAATGATTTTGCCAACATGAGTATTAAATAAAAGAGACTCATCGCTATGTAAATGTAAAAGTGGTTAAGAAATTGTAAATGTAAAGTTCTAAACTATGTAGTATACGTTTTTATTTTTTAATGTAGTATTTTATTTTTTGTGATTTAATTTTTTAAATGTAATTTATTATTTTTATTGAAATGTAATTTTTGTTCATCTTGATTCTTATGTAACTTTTTAAAATAAATTACGTACTTTTTTAATGGTTAAATAAAATCAATAAACGTAATTTTTATTGAAATATATTATTACTAAAATACAATTAGTTGATAATTGTAATGTAATGTGATGATTAAGTATTAATTTGTTAAACTACATGGTAACAGGTTTGAATATCTTGTTTGGTATTAAATTTATTTTTTTAAAATTAATTATTAAGTTTAAATTAAAGAAATTATACCAAACTCAACTAGGCTCAACACTATTCAAACGAGCCCATACCAACGGATCATGTGCGGACTGTATCAAATGATGAAAATGATGATTATTTCAATCTAACACGTCACAAATAAATATCTGACAAATGGACAAACGAGTTGAGCTCATATATCCATTGACATCAATATGATAGAGTTGAAATGAATGAGTTGATGATGTTAATAAAGTGGAAATTAATGAGTTAATGTTGATAGAGTTTGAAATGAATGAGTTGATGATGTTAATAAAGTGGAAATTAATGAGTTAATGTTGATAGAGTTTGAAATGAATGAGTTGATGATGTTGATAGGATGGAAATGAATGAGTTGATGTTGATAGAGTTTGAAATGAATGAGTTAATGATGTTGATAGAGTTGAAATGAATGAGTTAGATGTTGATAGAGTTTAAAATTGATATAGTTGATGAATGATAAAATGTAGACACTATGGACGCAAAGTTAACCACAAGATTGGGATTTTATGGGTGTTGAATTGAGGAGATTTGTCTTGGCTAGGCTCAAGGAAAGGGGTGACCTAAAAGGGAAGCATTTGATCACAAAAATCATGCCACAGGTTTAGTCATTGTTGCCAAGAGATGTTTAACAAAAAGGTAAACACTGAGGTGTGTCCTTCAAAAAGAAGAAGCTGAAATAATTGTGTTTTATCTTCTAAGGTGTTAACTAGTGTCATACAACATTGAGTAAAGTTATGCCAAGAGCTACTGACATACCTATTCATGATTGATTTGCACTTTGGATTTGCTTAAAGTATACCAAAAGTAGCTGACATGTCGTCCGCAGAAAGAGAATTTATGTTCAAGATTTACTTAAAGAATATCATGAACAGTTGACATACCTTTAGTTTAAAAAAGATTTATGCTCAAAATCTGGTTAAGGAATACCAAGTGAAATAAGCCTTTAGTTTAAGGAAGATTTTCACTTAATATCAGCCAAGAGTATACCAAAGGACAACTAACATGTCCTTGGTTTAAGGTTATTACCATTCTATCATGTGGTTACAAAATGGAATTGTAGACAGGCCCTCTCTAGTGCATCGATGCTATTCGTGACCAGGTGGGTTAAAACATCAATTTGTGAACACCTATTGTAGTTGAACCAAAAGGCAACTAGCATATCCTTGATGTGCCATTGCTATTATAGTTAGCTGATATGATTTCATTTGCCAACAAGGTTGGTACATCAATGTTGTGAGTGACCAATTCTCCAATCTCGTTGTATGTTTATTGGGTTTAGATGCATCTACATCTATTAATTGCTTGAAGTACACCAAAAGGATTATCATGCACCTTTCCTAAATCATCTAGACCACTTAAATAAATCATCTAAATTACTTAATTATTCAATCGAATCATCTAAATCCTTAATTAAACTATTTAATCACTTTCAAGTTACTTAATCACTTAATTAAAATAATTAATCTAATTAATCCTTAAATCAAATAATTTAATCCTTAATTATGTAATTAATCCCTAAATCACATAATTTAATCTTTAATCGCTTAATTAAAATCCTTAATCAAGTTACTTAATCACCTAATTGGAATCATTAATTTAATCACTAAAATTAAAATTCTTAATCAAATTCATGAGCCACTTAACTAAATTATCTCTTATATAAAATCCTTAATGAATTAATTCACTTAAACCTTTAATTTGAACTACTTAATTATCTATTGCCATGACCTTCTTAATTTTCCATCTTTTGTTACCATTAAACATGTCAAATAAGTTAGGCAGAACTGTGTCAATGCATCACAGTCTAATGAACTAATGCACAATGGAACCATGTTGTGTCAATATGACACGATTCTAGCTTCATATGCCAACATGACACAGTTCAAAGAAGGCACAAAATGGGTAGCACGGGCAAGTTGTAGACGAACTATAGATGCATTTGATAATGAAATGTTCCAACTTCGAATACTATAGAGAGTTGAGAACTGAATCTTGTTACCAAATGAAGTTAAACTCTACAATAAATTGTGATAATGATGTGTGAGAATTTGCGTGAAGTTAAAGTTAAAATATTGTTACTAAATGAAGCCTACAAAGCAAGCAACGAACAAGGGGTGATTGGGCGACAAGCTACGGCCTACTAGCAAAGTGCATGTGTAGATAGGGCACCTAAGTAGACCTACCATAGTCGATTAGTTCACTAAGGCATTAAGGCAAGGACAAATGGGGTGAGATGACTAGTACTGAGTAGAGTTTAGTCCATCTAGGCATATCACCCACCCGATGTTTGTGACTATTAATATATGATCTGTCTTGGAAGGAAAATCAAGTGAATCAAGTGATTTAACATACTAGGGCATGAGGGCAAGCCACACAAGGGTGGAGGCATGACATAGGCTGGCTAGGCGAGCAACAAGAGTGAGCAAGGAGGGTGGGGGCGACTTGATGTCTATCTAGGCAAGCTACAAGCAAAGGAGCCAATACGGAGCTATAAGGTTGTGAATGTGAGAAACCTATGATTTAAGTAGAATGTGTCTAGGGCTTGTGTTGCATTGTCACTATAAGTCGACTGACAATAGTTGGGGGTGGCAACAGGTGAACTAGCAAGTGACAATGATAGAAGGGTAGCAATAGGCGAAAAGGGCAATGGGCGTTGGGCAAGGAAGACAGTAGGCATCAAGTCAAGAAGTTAATAGGCGAAGGTTTCATTTGTTTTTAGCTCTAGTCAGTTTTAAGAGTTAGATGAAGTTGAAATTGAAATTAGTAAAACAAACGAAGTTAAGTTACATAGTAATTGGTATGATGAGAGCTTATACATTAAAGTTTGTACGGTAATAATGACACATGAGAGCTTATATGGAGTAGGAGCTAAAGTAAAGGCATTGGGCAACGAGCGACCGAATGAGTTAATGGGTTATAAATCAATCTTTAACTTTGCTTTTTTGAGAACAACTTCAATTTAACAATGAAGGTCAAGATTTTAGATATCTTCTTGAAATAACACAATTTATGAAAATCATAAGATTAAATAAAGCATCATCATCAACCAGAACCAAGTTTTAAAAAAGAGCTTTAAAATGATCTAAATTCAAAATAAAGATAAAAACTATGAAAGACAGTACTATAATAGAAAGGGTTTACTGTAACACCTATAATGCGGATTTCTTTTGTAAAAGTTCAGATAATATTGATCACTTAAATTAACATGTGAAGTTAAATCTACAAAACATGATAAAGATAAAATAATTCAAACTCAATTTGATTTTACTTTTAAGGGTAACATTTCTTTATAGCATCACGATCGTAAAAAGGTTAGGGAACTTCATACTAGATTTATTATCATTAATAATTTACTAATTAACTTTGATAATAATCTATATTTTAATGAATATATTTTATAAGCATATTATGTATAGTATAAGTATGTATCTAAGAATACTATTAGATAAATTAAAATTAGTTGATAAATTAATAGATAGAATAAAAAATTTTAGAGTGTACAAATTGGCTTAACTCCCTATATGGTGGAAGAAAATTCGAATAAAATATTTGATTTATATTCTTTCAAATATGTAGTAGGAACAACACAAATTTCATCTTCTATACATCATCATAATCATCAATGATGACATTTTGGAGATTATTAAAAGATGAATGATCCATAACTCTAATTCTTATTGAGTTTAAGAGCTCTTGAGGTAGAAAGAGTTAGAGAATGATGATGGTCAAAAAAGGATGTTGACTCTCTTTCACAAAAACTTCAATGAGCGAAGAAATATGCAACAAAAAAGTGATTCCGATTAAACCAACAATGATCAACACATCAAAGGATTACTTAAGTCAAAATACCCCATAACAAAATTATTAGATCTTTTTTCCCAAACTAAGCATACAATTGTAGAAAAATATATCACATGAGTTAACTTTTTTTTTCTCCATTTTTACAAGTTATTGAGAAATGAAAGAATAGTACAAGATATGAAGAACATCAATATTTTAAAAAAACTTACAATATTTCTAGTTACTGTTGGTCAAAATAAAAAATATGGGCTAACAACAAAATGTTTCCTAGATCTAGTTGAACAATTAATACTTATTTTAATGAAATTTTGAAATGCTAAATTGCAACTGGGATGTATATTTCTAGTAAAGTCATCTACATCAACTCATGGTAGGATCAATTCAACTAGGATGGAATTATATATGTAGTATTTTTTTAAAATGGGTCTTCCTAAAGACACATGAAATTCCTAAATTTTATTAAAATGATTGATAATTTGATTTTTAAAATGTGTCTTTCAAAAGACACATGAAGTTTCCTAAAATTTAGTTTGAAATGTTTTATTTTTGGTTCCCGCAAGCAAAGTGAATACTAAACATGGATCTACCTTACATGAAATTCATCCATGACATATACTAAAACAACAAATTAACTTAAATATGAAGCATTAAAGTAAATGTCAAGTATGTTGCATCATATATATCATAAGCAAAGAAAGAAAGTAACATATTTAAATCTAAGATCGAATATGAAACAAACAAGAAAAAAAAAAGGAGAATAACAATGTGTGTAACATTTATAGCTGCATGCAATGTTAAATTCCTACGAAATTTCCAACATCTGAACCACTTTTATTAAGGATCTATGCTGTAATTATGCAGAAATGTCTTTGTCATGCATTCTAATTGCAAAAAGGATTTTTAGCATCTAACTTGCTTTATTTAGCTAGGAATTTATGCAGGAAACATGTAGAATTTATACAGAAATTCATTCTTATCTCAGCAGAAAACATTTCATCAATTAATTCATTTTAATTAGCACAGCACCTATGCAGAAAGCATGCAAAGTTTATACAAAAATTTCTGCACTTATTTCTCTACATGAATAAGAGAATTTTATACTGATAAAGCAATTTCAACTTCAGTTTTAAACTCAGATCAAAGTAATATGAATCCAGAAAAGAAATACTTTCTAACATGCTGTTTCTGTAATGTAACACATCTTTATTGCTTCCATTATTCCTTCCTATTAAAGCATATTGGAGCACTATGTGGTCACCTCTGTGATGTTAAAGTGTTTTGATTTCATTTTTAATGCTGCTGTTTTCTAAGCAATAAATTCAGGAAGTTATCTTGATATGTGTGGATTATGCTGTGATCTGATTAGGTTGCGAATTATTAAAGGATCAGGAAATTTTCATAACTGTGCATAGGCTGTTTTCCCCTGAAAATTTCCTGTTGTTGTACTTATCTGAATAATAGATAATAATATTGAAAGCATATGTGCTATGTTTCCTTTATGCCATGAAAATCAGTTCTGTTTTCAGCCCATTTCTGCCTACAACCGAGTTTTAATACTAAGATCCACAAATTGTTTCCCTTTTTATCATGCAGTTTTTTCAGATTACTTCACTTGAACTATTTTAAACAAGACGGTGAATTTCCGCAATAAATCACTTCCGAATTTATGCCACAAACATTTCTGCCTACAACTGTTGTTAGAGAAACTTAATGTTTTCCATCTTCATTATAACCTGAAATCAATACTAAAAAAAACATGTAACAAGAGACTGCATCTGTTGATATGCATTTCATGCAAACAACTTCTTGGAAGTCATTGCAAATATGCAGAGGAATTCGATGTTGAAACAGCTATTATGCAAGTGATCTTAACACTTTCTAATTTGACAACAAAACGAGACAACTGCAGATTCATTTGAAATGTTCGTCCATCTAGACACTTCATGCATCGACTCATCAAGACACAATGCATATGAAAACCGTACTTCGAATGACTATTCAAATTAGGAGAAGCTTTGAGGATTGCAGAAAAAGAAGCAAAGGTTGAAACGTTAAAAAAGGCGAATGAACCTACCTTAAAAGAAACGGAATCATATCAGTCGACCGAACTCCAGTGCCGACTGATTGCTGAGGAAGATTCTGTAAACTTCGCTAACAGAGTGCCGCATTCTCGATCCAGTGATCCCTCACGCATCCACACTTCGTTTGACATTTTCGATTTCGTTCGACGCTTGCGATCTTTTGCCACCTCGTCATGACCGAACTTCGGTTGAGGAGAAGTCGGAATCGAAAGATCGGCGAAGCAGAAACACGTGACACGAAGCTCGTGAGCGTCTGACGATCGTCAGCGGAACAGAGCCTTCGCACGCGTGTGTCCAACAATCCTCGTCTCTATATGCTGACAGAACTCGATCAGCGGAATGAAGTCAAATTCGAAGATCTCGGAGAGATGACGTCCGGAGGAAATCGAACTTCCTTCGGAGATCTTGATGCAGCGCGAGCGAGCAGTGGAATTTAGGTTGGGGCGGTCTGATCTCAGATGCAAGGCGTTCGGATGAGCGGACGAGCCAGTGCGCGGGAACCTCAGAGCGTGACGCTTGCGAGGGTGTGAGAAGGCGGGAATCTCAGGCGTTTATATAACTTTAGTTTCAATTTCCCTCTCACATTAATTTTTATGTGTTATTATTATGATATAAATATATACATATAAAATTTTATTTTATAATTTATTATATAATTTTAATATTATTTATAAAATTACTTTTAACTCTAACTTTTTAAAGTTATTAAAATTAAAATTAAGTAAACAAACGAATCTTAAAAATAAGTGCGTGAATAAGGTTGTGTTTGTTAATGAAGTAGGGTATTTACTGTATGTAGTTGGTTGTGCATAATAATTAAAGTGAAACAGGATAATGTAATAGTTTCTTTTACTGTAGTAATTAAATGTAAAATTTTGATAATATCATCACCTCCTTTTCTTGAAAAATGCGTCTCTGCACTACCTTAACCCCACCTCTACTAGTCTACCCCTCTGGTCGCACTCGATCCACCCCTCCTCTCATGCGTGCCTCCTCCCACACCTGATCTGCCCTTCCTCCTGTGCACACCTCCTCCCGCACCTGATCTTCTCCTCCTCCTACGCGTACCTCCTCCCATGTATCACCAGCCTCGAGCGTATCGCCACTCGATAGCCACATGGACATCGCCCAACTACCAGATTAGCAGCCGCTTGTGACCCGTCTCTGGTCACACCTATCCTTCAACTGACTACCACTGGGCTGACTCAGCTACTGGTTCTTCTGGGTTGGCTACCGCCTTGCCGGTCGGGTCATACTTTCGCTCCGCTGGACTTCGACTCTTGCCTCTCATAGCTATACACCAGTCCGTAGACTTAAAACCATATACTTACAGTCGTAGACTTAAGCTATAGACTTAAAGCCGTAAGGTTAAGGTTCTCCGCTCTCGTTCCTACCCTCTGCACAACCCTGGCTACCCGATACCCAATTGTCGCCCTATGACCCCGACAGTACGTGCACAATAAAATGCCAAATACTGTTCAGACTTTTAGGCTTTTAACGCTAACTTCCCAATATATTTAGACTTTTAATGCTAAAACACTGAATATTGTTCACAATACGTGTATAATAAAAATCACGTGTCTCGTTAAAGAATCATGTGGAGTCTTACGGGATAGAGCGTCAAGCGAAAAATTGGTGGTCATAGGCGGCAACCGACACATGTAGCCAGGTAGGAAGATGTGGAGAGGCAGAGGCCATGAAGCTGCCAGATGACTAGGCCGTAGGATCAAAGGGGCAACTAGCACAGGATTGGCTGTAGACTAATGGCTATAGCATCCAAGGGTTAAGACGTTTACCCATGAACTTAGACGAGGATAAACTGAATTACCCTTGAGCCTATGTCATGCTTATTCTATGCGATGAATTTCATTGATATAATAGCGATTCCTAGAAAGTACACGGCTATCGGCCTACTGGCCGGTATACGTTCCCAACTATCAGTTTCCCGGCTCTCCCCTGGGTGATAATTTTCTAATATATTTGTAAAAATATTATTAAAAATAATATTGAGGATAAATTTGGAAATTATTGAACTATAACTAATAAACATATTTTATTCATCATTCGTTATCAAAAATTGTATAAAAACTAAAAATCTCGTGCAACTCACCGCATCGTACTGTGTTAACAAACACAGCCTAAGGAGGCGATTGGGTGCTGTCAAAAACTAAAAAGAAAGGATCCTTTGGCCATCGTCAACACCCATTTTATGGTGGTTGGAGGAGGGTCATTTTAGTAAATTTATAGAAGAAGAGTTTATTGAAGGATAATTTGATAAATTCGTTGAGATATTATAGGGTTTTGATGAAAGATAAAATTAGGAATAAAATTGATATGATAATATAGAATTGGTTGATAAGGTTCGTATAATCTAATTAACCAATAAAGTCCAATAGGCAATGCTAAATAGGTAATAGTTCCCAGTAAAAGAAACAACTCAAAGATAGAAAACTATAACGTTAATTAGAATGCATTATTAAGGATGCATTTGAGATTAGTTTTTTTTAACTTTAGAAGTTAGATATAGTTGAAATTGAAGTTGAATTTATAAATAAAGTTAAAATTACATGGTAATTTGTATAATAAAAATTTATACATTAAAATCTATATAGTAATAATAATATTAAGAATAATTTTACAAGCTAAAAAATGTTGAAACTAAACGAAATCTAAGTTATGCTAAAAATATCAGAAGTGAAACATGGTACATCTAATTCATAAGATACCTTAATTTCATCTACCAATGCTGGTCATTGGATCGATATCATGTTGAGTTTTGTTTTATTAATTTTCTTGTCGAGAAAGACCAACTGCAGTGTCGTGTTTTCCTTTTTTTTTCTTAACTACAAAATGAAAGTCAAGCAATTTGATAAACCACTTTTGTTGCATTGAGGCATAAATTCTTTTCAAGTAAAAATTTCAAACTTCTTTGATCCATTTTCACAACAAATGGTCGACCTTTTAGGCAAGTTCTTTAATAAAAAATAATTCTAGGTACATAAACATCTATTTCATCACTTTATTGTGTAAATGAAAATGAGAAACTCTTTTTTGTGTGGATAGTCTACATGCATTATTTCTGGTTGAAGGGTTGACTAATTAAAAATTTCACAAGTCTCAAGAACAGTGGAAATAGCGATATACAGAAGGACTTTTCATGCATGAATAAAATATAGCAGTAGAAAAGCTACTTTCGCAATTATTCAGCAAGAGAAATAAAAAAACTACCAGCATAGATCTCAGTTGTCAATTTCCAAACACAAAAGACGTCGAGGTGAAGTATTAAGAAAATTAAAATTTTCATCATTTCAAGTAATTTTTTATTAATTGAATTATCACCAACGCGCTTCTACTTACGTATTTATGAAGAAATGTAGAAGCACTTCTTGTATTAGAAAGTTTCCTAAAGGTAATTATATTATTATATATAGAAAAGATGACCATTTTTTAGTATTAATGGGTGGTCCCGGCCTTTATGGGAATTTATTTTAATATTCCTGATATTTTCACGTAACCTTGAACTTTAATTTGGTTTTCTAAGTTCTTCGGTGTTGATAAAATTTACATTCATGAGAGCTTAAAGTATGGTGGGGCTAACCAAGTTATTACAATTAATTAACATAAAATCTTCCATGTTTTTAAAATATATGTTGTATATTGCAACCAAATTTATTGTTTTTATGTTAATAAATAAGTTTATATTACAAACGTTTATATACCCCAAATTAAAGTATACTTGTTGGACTTATTTTTCCACACTTTGGTCTCAGCTCTTCTTAACTTCAAGATTTAGATAAAATTGAAATTAAAGTTAGTTTCATTAATAATATTGAATTTACATATTAATATAATTAATGTGATAAAAATTTATATATTAAAATTTATATTATAATAATAACGTTATAAGTACTTGATTTTAAGAATTGATTAAAGTCAAATTCAAACAAAACCTTTATTAAATCCCCATGGTTTCATTTGGTGATCATGGCCAGCAATAACTTAAAACAAAAGAGGCGTAATCACTGCCGTATCATTCAAGATATAACTTTTTATTAAATCTTCTGCCACATGATATGTTAAATTGCATTGTCCATGTTTGTTTTGAAACCCACTTTTGCATTCCCATACTTTACACATACATTTATTTTCCTAAATGTTATCTTCTATCAAAAGCATCAGAAGTTTTGCCGTAGAGGATTAACTAATTAATCCTTCGTTAATAAAAAAATACAAACCTGTCAAACCATCACCTGTTGTAAGTGGTAACGATGACGTGAAGGTGCATGTACGTTGAAACAATAATACACGGAAATATGATTGGATTCATCTCGTCCGTTGGATTGCATGGCCCCCCTCGGAGACCCGAAGGATCACCACGCGTAGTCATGTTTGATTTTTGTTATTAATAAAATCGTTTATTGTCGAGTGATTTTTTAGAAGTATATATTTATTTGATAGCAAGGTTTCGCAGATTTTTTGTTGTACGATATGTATAATATTTTTATTAAATAAGATATACGAATAGTAATTGTAATTATTTCTTTTATTATAACACCTAAGGGTCCTGTTTGTGTATCTTGAAAATTTTGGAAAAAGAAAAGATAAATGAAAGTAAAATTTAAAAAGGTTGTTTGTACATTCAATGGAAAAGATGAAGATAGACGAATAATGAAGGTGAAGACGAACTAGTAATTTTGATGATTACAAGTACAAAATTTGATAATCAATTACAAGCATGAATGTAATAACCTTAATTTTTTTTAAATAAGTGAAAATTTTCAAATGAAGAAATTTTTCAAAATTTTCAATCTCCACAAACAACTAAAAAGTTTTAGTATATACACAAACCCTCTGAATGTGAAATAACTAAAATAATTTTACTTTGAGCAATTTTTGTTAATTTTGTACATTTATTTCCAAACATCCAAAAAATTCTTCATATGATTTTATATTTTTGCTTATTTCACATTGATCTTTATGCCACCTCTTAAAAAATGCGTCACTTCACCCACCCTCAATTTACCTTATTGTCAAAATGTTTAGTCAAAATTACGATAATCTGAAATTGCGTGGTCATTGCCAAGTGTAGACAAGGAGTTTTTTTTTAAAAAAACTATTGCATTGGAGTCAATGGTCAAACAAAACTGTCGACATGGAATCAATAGACATTCAAAAAAAATATACAAAAATATGAAATACTCGTTTTCCATTGACTTTTTTCTGTATCCGAATATTGCAGGAAGGAATATACCGCATTATTAAAATGATATCGTTGCGTAATCTTATTATCTATAATAATTTATTAAATATAAAACAACATTTTATAGTAATTTAAAAAAAAACACAAAACAAAAATAAACGCAGAAAATCGCATACAGCCCAAAACGTAGAAACTCACAAGAGTAATTTTTTGAATTTTTTGAAAAAACTCCTTTTTACCACAACACTGAAATACAAAACGTCCCCAAATAACTTTCAAAATTACATTTAAAATACGTGAAAAACAAAAAGTTACCAAAAAACTTTACAAAAAAGCACGTTGAACAAAACAACATTTTTTTAAAAAAAGTTAAAAACAAACGCAAAAAAGTGTAAAAAAATGTTAAAAACAAAGGGAAAAAAAGGTTAAATAAAAGTGAAAAAAAGGATAAAAAACGAAAGTGATAGCTACCAATGCAATGAATCGATCATTGAAGGTTGAGAGATATATTATTAAACTCATAATCTCAAGTTCAAAATCTTACTCACACATTTAAATTATCTTAAGCAACCATAATTTTCAAAAAAAAAGAAATTCTATTAATGCAATAAACTTATCTAAATAAAAAATTTCCAAAAAAAGTTGCCTTAAAAATATATCATAAAAAATCCTTAAAATGATAACCTAGAAAAAAAAAGGGATATACCACGACCGAATATTAGCTAGATATATTTATATATTTTTTAAAATTATCCTCATGAATTAAATTTTTTTGCCGTTAATATCTTATCTCGAACCCTCACACGCATTCCGAGAGTGACTTCATCTTTTTTTCATTCGTTCATTTTTCGATCAGCGGAGGGATGGAATCAACTCCATCTGTTCACATTTATTATAGATTTTTTTTTAAAATAAGGCCCACCATTTATAAATATAGAAACTCTTTTCTTTTTTTAAGAGTAAATATAGAAACTTCGGGAGTGTTTTTTTCTTTGCTTTCAATTTTTAAATAAAAAAGTAATTTTTAAGAAAATAATTTTAAAATAGAAAAAAGAAGAATAGTAATTTTAATAATAAAAAAAGTAGATTAAAAAATATGTATCTTATCGTGAAATTTTAAGTATTTTTAAAAATTTAAAATAAAAAAAAACGAAACATGTTTTTTTTGAATGTAATAGACTCTATCTTTTGAATTTAAGAGAAATATTTACAATAAATTTGAATTCTTTAATTTCGAAAATAAAAAATCTGTGTGCTTCGTCGACAGGCGCCGACATCTGCATCACCCACAAAAGAGAAATATGCTTCGTTAATCTTGGACTTCGAAAATACGTCAATGTGCATGCGGGCTGCATTTATTCATTCGCCTTTTTGTTAAATTGTAGGATTCATCATGGACGTTCATCGGCATCCGACGGCATAAACATTTTTGGGTTTTTTTATTTTATAATATCAGAGATCCTATATATACAGAGGGAGAGAGAAAAAAGAGCCACAACCTCCCTCATCCGCATCATCAGAACAGTCTCGAAAAGTCAACGAGTTCGAACTTCCCGGAGTGGGTTGGACGAGCCGCCGCCGCGCTCTGACAATTCACAACTGCTGTCGGTCAGCCGCCGCTAGTCGCCATGGCTGCCTTGAGCCAGTTCGACTACATCTTTGCCATCGGCACAATCTTTGCCTTTCTCGACGCTTGGAACATCGGCGGCAACGATGTTGCCAACTCTTGGGCAACCTCGGTGGCGTCGAGGTCGGTTACCTACATCCAGGCCATGGTCCTCGCCGGTATCATGGAGTTCGTCGGCGCTCTCGGTGCTGGTTCCCGCGTCACCGATACCATCCGCACCAAGATTGTCTCCCCCTCCCTCTTCGAGGATGATCCGGCCGTCCTTATGCTTGGTATGCTCTGCGCCGTCATCGCCTCCGCCTGCTTCCTTACCGTAGCCACCAAGATCGGTTTCCCCGTCTCCACCACCCACTCCATCCTCGGTGGTGTCCTTGGCATGGGTATTGCCGCCGTCGGCGCCGACAAAGTGACCTGGGTCAGCCGCGACGACGATGGCAAACTCGAGCCCAAGTCTGGCGTCGTCGCCGTCTTCCTGGCCTGGATCATCGCTCCGTGCATCGCCGGTGGCTTCGCCGCGGTTATCTTCCTCATCACCAAGTTCGGTGTCCTTCTCCGCAGCAACCCCGTCATGGCCGCTCTCTACACCATCCCCTTGTACTTCGGCGTCACCGCCGCCCTTCTTTGCATGCTTGTCATCACCAAGGGTGGGCAGATCGACAACACGACCAGCAGTGCCGGGACGGCCGGCATCATTGTCGGCACCGGTGCCGCCTTCGCCGTCCTCATCACCTTCTTCCTCCTCCCCTGGATATACCGCAAGGTTGTCAAGGATGACTGGCAGCTCCGCTGGTTCCACATCGGCATGGGCCCTCTCGTGCTCCGCCGTGGCGAGGTCCCTCCTCCTCCTCCCTACCACGAGGGCATCCGCAACTTCTACGCCGGGCATCTCACCCGCAAGGAGCTCGAGGCTCGCCGCGCCCGTGCTGTCGCCGTCGGTGCTGACGTCGAGGACGCCGCCGGGGACGGCGAGGACGGCAAGACGGGGAACCTGGTCCCCCAGGTGGACGAGTACGAGCCGCCGCAGCACAAGTCCCTGGTCGGCCCGAAGCCGGAGGGCAAGCTCCTCTCTGGCCCGGTCCTACTCTGGTACGTCAAGTGGCTGCTGCTGCGCGGTGTGGACAAGGACGTGGTCAACAGCCAGAAGGAGAAGGGGGTTCTTTCCGGGGATCTGCAGGACACGCACGCGCGCGCCTCTCGCTTCGACAACAAGGTGGAGTACATCTTCGCGTTCCTCCAAGTGATGACCGCCGCCACCGCCTCCTTCACCCACGGCGCCAACGACGTCGCCAACGCCATTGGCCCCTACTCCGCCATCTACCAGATCTGGCAGACGGGGGACATTCCCGGGAAGAAGTCTTCCGTCCCGGTCTGGATCCTGGCCTTCGGCGGCGTGGGCATCATGATCGGTCTCTGGACCTACGGCTACCACATCATGAAGAACTTGGGTAACCGCCTCACCCTCCAGTCCCCCTCTCGTGGCTTCTCCATCGAGCTTGGCTCCGCCATCACCATCATCCTCGCCACCAGGCTCGCGCGTCCCGTCTCCACCACCCAGTGCATCACCGGCGCCACCGTCGGCGTCGGCCTCTGCAACGGCACCTGGCGCGCCATCAACTGGCGAATTGTCGGTTGGATCTACTTCGGCTGGATGATCACCCTCCCCATGGCCGGCATCTTCTCCGGCTGCCTCATGGGCTTCGTCATCAACGCTCCCCGCTTCCGGAATGGAGCCGGCTGATTAATATTCACATACTATACTAATCAATAAAAATCCTCTCTTATTCCTACATATGTACGACTGGAAAACTATCGCTAATTTCTACAACTTCTTCCTCCGCTCTTGCAGTGCCGCCGACCGTACCGATCCTGTCATCACCATGCTGTTGAGAGCTGTTATAATTTTGTTGGTATTTGCTTTTTGGTTGTGTTAATTGGTCAGATCGGTACTTTTATGTGGTGTTTGTATTTTTAGAATTATTGTAAAATTATATGAAATGATAAAAAATAATAGTTAAAATTTTTATTATGTTTTATTAATTTTGAATGTAAAAATATTACCTTAGATTTTATTCTGTTTTCGTGATTTTGTTTTCTTTTATTTAGTTGTAATTGGATACTGAACTTTCCCATGACCCAGGTTTGTCACTGTCATCTATATAATGCTTGGTATTTATGGATGTCCTCTCATTTGATGAATAAGATTTAAGAAGTGTTTTCTTGTGTCTGTCATCGTGTTTCTTCCGGAGTGTCTATTGCTTCCTAACGCTCCCCTCTTAGGCAATGTTTTGCTTAGAACTTCCATCTCTACCAAACAGACAGACTTCTCTGTGTCACTGTGTTTTGTCCAGAACTTCCGTCTCTCCCCAGCGGACTTCACTACGTCACTATGCTTCGTTTGGAACATCTGTCTCTTCCCAATGCCGTTCTACGTTCCCTTTAATTAGTTAGCATCAGGTCCTTCACGAATCTTGATTTTGCACACATGCCTACCATCGCGACCGATGATTCTACTCTCGCTCCTACGAGCTAGGTAGCTAGAAATTGTCGAAAGCTAATTTCTCAGGTCATTTATTAAAGTATCATTCACTTTTCTTATTCTTAACTTTTAAAAGTATTTTTAATTTCACGATGATATACATATTTATTAGGCCTGAGTCTTTGGATTTTGTTATATATGTACTTAATTATTTGAACTGTTACTTATGTTTTAAACTTGGACTGCATATACACGTACGTAGTTGAAGTAAAGTATATGTCGAACATATAATACTTAAAAGTTAAATGTTGTCTCAATGCTTGTAGAGTTATGTTAATATCACAAGTGATGAATATATATATATGATTTTGTTATGGACTAATGTTTTCCTAAATCATTGGTCCGTTGGATAAGTCCAAAAGTTTCTCACTCAATTTTTGTGAAGAATGAACTAATGTTTATCCAAATCGTTGGTTTGTTGAATAATTTAGTCTAAAAATTCCTCACTTAATTTTTGTGAAGAATAGACTAACATTTTTCCTAACCGTTGGTCTATTGAATAAGTTTGAAAGATTAATGAATTGTGACTACTAAAAAGGCTCTTGGTATACTGTACAGTCGTATCACTACAGAAAATACAGTGGTACAATCAAATTCTAGGTTTGGTAGTAGGATTGATTGGTATACCAAAGTGCAGTGGAGTGACTAAGATAATTAAGGACTTATTTGTACCTTTTAAAATGATGAAAAAAGAAATGATGAGAATTTATGAATTAACAGGAAATGAAAATGAAGGAATATAATAGGAAATTACAAAAATAAGGTTTATTTGTATATATACGGGAAATTATCGAAATTTCAAAATTTAGATATTTGTGAGAATCCCCTTTCCCATTTATTCATAAAGGAGGGTCTAAAAGTTTGGTCAAAAAATCATATAGAAATGGATTACGTTAGGTAATCATGAGAAATTGATTTTCTAATTGCACAAATACTATTAAATTTTTAGTTAACAGAAAATATTTTTTTTATAAATTCACTTTTCAAAAATTCTAAATGCACAAATCTCCCTTGATGTAAATCCAATATACCAGAGGAAAACTCTAGTGCAACTAATAGGTCAGACCAAGTGGTGCCACTATCCAGTGTACCAGAGGTTGGTGTAGTGCACCAGGATGTAGTGGTGCGATCAACTAGTTGAATGATGATTTTGATCTCAGGCATCATATGGTTTTGAATTTCTTCTTTCTCAATTGATGATTTTGATCTTAGAATTCAAAATAGTGGAGGGGAGGTGCGATTGGTCGAACTCAAGATGTTTGATGATGTCTCCAAGGACGTTGGAGGACTTAATTACAGGTGTAAACAATTACTTGATCCAGAAAGATACACTTGAAGCATCTGGCATTACTTTAGGATATAATTAAATAATGTCCATGTTTTTCAATTGATGATGATGACACTGCCATGACTAACAGCTTGACATTGAAAGTGGCTTCCTTAACCTTCTGCATGCAGGTGATAATATTAGAATATTGAATAATACATTTTCATATGTTGTGTACTTTCTAAATATTCAAACTACTCTTCTTTCATTTTAGATATGGTCATGACAGCAGCTTAAGGTTGGGGGACAAGCACTTCCGATGGACATAATACTCTAGCACCCTTGGGTAGTCAAGAAGTTCAAGAATTGGAAGGGGAGAAAAATTGGCAGAGGGGATTCAATGTGCAGGGGGATTTGTGTCTTTTAGATATCAGTGAAAAAAAAAATTAAAAATTTGAAAATAAAAAATTTTATTGAATAATTTGTAGACTTGTCAATTGTGTTATACCGGTCCGATATGACACGATTTTTGTACCAGCATGGCACGGCCCACATCACCAATGGGTCAACCTAGACACGGCCCGTAACACGAAAAAATACTATTCGTATCGGTCAATGGTACGAGTTTGACCAATACGATTCTTCCCAGGAACCAACGCTGTGACCCGACGGCCAACCCAATGACCTGATAGCCGATCCAAGACCTAGCAGCCCGTCTCCCTGTCGGCCCACACGGTCTTCCGCCCTTTCGGACTCCCCCTTGGGCGGGACAGTGGGACCCGACACTACAAGCTAGCTGCCGGCCCAAGCACAATTCTCCAACCCACCCACCCACCCATGCATACGACTGTTCGACCATCAATATTTAAATTTAATTCAACATTCAAATATTCAACAACTTAATAAATAAGATAATTAGACAACAATGTATATAATTAAATTAACTTTTTATTTATTAATGAATTACGTATTTTATATTTACATTATTACAAATTTACAATTACGTTTAAACAAATTTTACAACAAAATTAAATTACATTTTTAAAAAAATTACAAATTGAAAAATTAAAATTAAAATGTTTTAATTATAAAATATTTAAGTTTGTAAGTTACTCAATAAAATCTTCAACTTGATCTTGTTCACGAAGTGCAGTAAGCTCCTAGTCTTTTACACACATTAATGCTTCTATTATATTTTCTTTAAACTTGCATCTTCGGTCATCAAGCACGTTGTCACTCATGCTGAAAACATGTTCACAAGCTACTGAAGACACTGGAATTGTTAATAAATCCTTTGCCATTATTGATAATATTGGAAAAATTAATGATTATTGCCTCCACCAATCTAAAACATCAAACGTATTTAAGTTAGAATGTTGAGTAAATAATAATGATTAGTGATTCGTTGCATTAAAAGTAATTAATTCTTGTCTAGATAATATAGGATTATAATTATATGATAATGATGTTGGAATATCTTCATCAAATCTTGAATCTTGTAAAAATGCCCAAGAATCTAAAGATGGTCCAACATTTGATTTTGGTATTGTGGACATTGGTGGAGGAGAATGTTTTATTTTTAATCTATATCTTTGTGTGTATAAATCAAATATTTGATTTAATTGTTCTTTTATTGTACTAACATTTAATCCTAAATCTACACCTAAACTCATTTGTATTCCCCTAATTAATTTACTAGCATATCTTATTTTACACCTAGGATCTAAGTATGCATTCAAAATATATAATGTAGGGATTTCATACCAATATTTTAAAATTTTTTGTTTCATGTTATTTACTATTGGTTTGAAAAATGGATATGCCTCATATTTATTAAAAACTCGTGAAATATCATATAAATAATGCAATGCATAGACAGATGTAAAATAATAAATTTCTGATAATCTAACAGTTGCATCATAAAAAGGTTTTTAAAATTCAACAAAATATTTTACAATTTTAAAATCATTCACAGTTAATTGTTTTTGATAATCATCACAATGATGACAATTATACAAAGATATTATTGGAATTTCATATGGTAATACACTTTCTAACATTAAATATAATGAATTCCACCTATGTTGAACATTTAAAGAGAATTTTTTATGCGGCATTTCAAAAGTATCATATGTTTCATCAAATTATTGCTGTCGTTTTCCTGAACTAATTATAAAATTTACAGCATCTCTAATAAGTTCAATATAAATTTCAATTTCTTTTACACCTGATTGTACAATAATATTAATTATGTGACACATACATCTTTGGCGAAATAATTTAAAACCATTTGGTAGACTTATTCTAGTTTTAAACATTGGTATTGTTGCAGTATTATTAGCTACATTATCAAAAGTTATACTACCTATTTTATTTCTACTTCCATATAAATCAAAACTTTCCATAATGTTTGCAAAAAAAATTTCAACAGTATGTGGATGTTGAATTTTTCTAAGTTTTATTAATTTTTTTGTAAAATCCAATTTTGATCAATATAATGTGCAATTACAGCTATGTACCCATCATTAGTTCTACCCGACCAAATATCTGAAGTGCATGCTATACATCTCATTATTGTACTCATAATATTAATAAGTTCTAATCTAAGCTTATTAAATGAAATCATAATATCTGACCTAATAGTATTTCTAAATACATGTTTATATTGTGGATAATATGCTTTACTAATATAATTATCAAAACATTTATTTCCTCCAAAACTTATTAGTAATTCTTTTGAACAAATAAATCTAGCATGCAAGTCCCTAGCCCTTTTAGAATCATAAGTCCATAAACTAACACTACCCTCAGGAGTAGAAGAAAGTTGGGTTTGAATTATTTTTTCCTTATTCCTATTTTCATATGTACTAATATGTCTAGTTAAGTGACCTATACCGCCAGATGTTTTGCAAGAGAAGTCGACATTAGAGAGGTTGCAAAAGACTCATTCCTCTTTTGTGTCGTTGACCATAGCTTTCATCATGATTGTGTACTTTGACCAGATGGAAACTCTCTTCCTAGACTTCCTCGGTGTCATAGTTGAAGTTGAAGCTCTAGTAGTCTTCATTGACGGTGTTACTTCAACTTCAGGAAAGTTTTGTTGAGAATATCTGTAACCTCCAGAACTTTAGTCTTGGTAGTGCGCCATTGTTTGTGACTTGAGTGAAAAAATTTGAGAAATTGAGAATTGAGATTGGAGTTTGGAGTAAAAAAGATGAGAAGTGAGTTGGGTGAAAAGTAAAATCCAACTCCCTCAATTTATAGAGAAAAGTTGGTTGAGTCGTTGAGGCGGCAGCTGACCGTTTCACCCAGTAGCCAACTACTCGTTGCGCGGAATTGGGCCACCTAAAGAAAGCGGGCTACCCGTTGCACGGAAGCGTGCTGACCATTACTGCATTGCACCTTGCAAGCCGTGACCCGACGGTCGACCTAGGCACGGTTCCCCATCAGCCCATCCCACCTGCCCGCACACGCGTCCATTTATTCCGGCTACCGACCCAATGACTCGGCAACCCGTCCCCCCACCAGCCCACAACCTATTCAGCCCCCTCTTGCGCACTGACGCACGCGACCGTTCACCCTGACTGCTGACCCAATGACCCGACAGCCAGTTCCCCCACCAACCACACGACTCGTTCTGCCTCCTCCCGCACACACAACTGTTCACCTCACCGACTGCACAACTCAGTGGTTGGCCCAGTGACCCAACGGCCCATCACCCCCATCGGCGACATAACCCATTTAGCCCCCTCCCGCGCACCAACGCACACGACCGTTCACCCTGGCGGCCAGTCCCCCCGCCAGCTGCACAACCCAGTGGCCTATCCACCCCATCGACAACACGACTCATTTAGCCCCCTCCCGCACACCGGCGCATGCAACCATTCATCCCGGCTACCAACCCAATGACCCTGCGGCCAGTCCCCCGGCTGACCACACGACCTGTTCTACCTCCTCCTGCGCACACGACCATTCACCCTATCGGCCACACAACCCAACAGCCAACCTAGTGACTCGGTAGCCTATCCCCCCTGTCGGTGACACGACCCATTGAGCCCTCTCGGTGCATCGGTGCATGTGACCGTTCACTCTGCTGGTTGCATGACTTGGTGGCCCATCCCCCCCCCCCGCACACCAGCCATACGACCGAGTCCCCCCCCCCTCTCCCGCAACCCGGTGACTGATGTTTCTCACCTAGTAGTCTCATGTTAGGTCGGGCTGTGCCTATTTCGTGCTAAAATTCGTGCTGTATCGACATGACATGAATGACTTGAAGGTCCAGTCCAGGCATGACCTACAACACGAAAAAATTTTGTGCCATACCTAAGCCTTGCTGGCACGGCCCATTAACAAGTCTAACCATTTGTACACCATACCAAAAAAAAATTTATATTTAATTTTAAAAAAATTAAGAAAAAAAATCTTTTAAATTTTTTTTATATTGATTTTCAAGAAACACAAACTCTTTCGTAATGAAAGAGATGACAGTAGGATGTGTAAATTTTACAAAAAGAACCAAGCTTGAGCTGACATAAAGTTGAATCCTTTCCCATAATCCTTATGCTCCAAGTTAGGATCTATTTTGCAAATTTAAGATTTCATTGGAAGGACTGAGATATGTAAAACATCTGAATACACAGAAGAGGTACATCTTACTGTATTACCTTTCAAAATTTTATTATTCAAAGTGATGTTCAAGGAAGCTAGTCGATTGCTTCCAGAGCAATAACAAGCACAGCACATCTCAACAGATATACAACATATTAAGGAAAAACAGAATGTAAGATCCACCCAAATGTTGTCTGAAACCAACCTACTCTGAATCTTAATTGTTTCCTATGATGAGAATGCATGTACAAAATCCATATGAATATAATTAATACTGCCACGCCTTTCTTTACCGATTGACGTCCAGCTCGAATTTTGTTCTCTCTGCATTCTAGGTCTGTCAGTGACCACGACAAACTGACAGATGAAAACCAAATGTTTACGAGGATTTGATGATATTTTCTGTAATCAAAACTTGATCTTTCTAACGGTCAGATGCAGCATTGTCCCCATTGGATCCACGCTTCCTGGACCTCCTTGGTGCTTCGTCCTCGCTTACGCTATCATCATTACGAAAATTGTGAAGACCAGATGGATCATCATATTGAGATCTCGAGACTTGCTGGTACTTCTTATCGTCTTGCCCTAGGGCATCCTGACTTCTGTTGCTTTGATCTGCTCCAGAATCATATCTGTCGCTCCGATCACTTCCCGATCTTCTCTGATCCCTCTTCGGAGGTCTGTTCCCAAGAGATGAAGGTGGAGGTGGCATCCTAAATGGTTGCATACCGAGCGGCCTGTTGGCCATGGCAGCACTGGCTCCTGCCAAAGACATTCCACCCACGAATGGAGATGGATTACCACCCATCATCATCCCAAGGCTAGCACCTGGGAAGATTGCCCCAGGTTGGGAAGGCCTGCCTGGAAAGACTAACCCAGACAAGTCACCATGAAATCGTGGACCTCCTCCATAAGGTGCAAACATCCGGGGAACAAATAGATCTTGCGCAGAAAATCCATCATGCGACACACCACCAAAACCAAATCCATCAGGACCCATCATGACTGGAGGGAAACCTCGCACACCAACCATTGGCCTTCCTCCATGTACAAGAGGCACATGTGGAGGCCACATCATTCCTCTACCTCTTCCTTTCATTTGGCTAGGTAATCCAAAGCTTTCTTCTTCTTCTTCGCTCTCTTCTTCCTCCTCTTCCTCATTGTCCTCAAAAGGAACGATATCTGGATTCTCTGTTGAGTCATCTACGTTAACTCCTTTCACCTTCTCGTCTTCCCTCTTAGATTCTGCAGCAACTAGCATGGCCTGAAATATCAAATTTAATTCTGTAAGAAAACAGAAATTAACAGCTCTCCAGTAACCATACCAAAAAAATTTATTAAAAATTATGCCCTGGCAGGGGGTACTTCCATAACGTTAAAAAGAAATGAAAAAGCTCTCCTGTCGTATATCCTATTTGATTGGCACAGAAGGATGGCAAATCAGCAGCAGGCTAAATCCACAAAGAAGAAAAATAACACAGAAGATACAAATTTTCGAGAACAAAAGAGTCTAACTAGGAACTGAACCAAAATGAGGGAGAAATGTGAAGTACTGTTCCTATCGACACTGAAATCCCACACAAAAATTCATGCTGCAGCAAAAGGCAGCAATGGTACTTCCATAACGATAAAAAGAAATGCATAATTTCTACGGTTATACAACCTATAGTTGGTGTAGAATCACAAATTAGCAACAAGCTAAATCAATGAAGCAGAAAGTTAACACACAAAATTCAAGTGTTCAACAAAAGAAATATGATGATTAAGATCGGATACCATGAAGAAAGTTAAGGAATAATAAAAATAAGGAATGCAATATACAAAATGCACATTGAAACTGTTTGTCAAAGAAATAATAAAAATAAACTAAAATTTTTATTAAAAAAACACATAGCATAGCATATACTATACTACATTAGAAAAATGTAATTGAAAAACATAGTATACAAAATGCTATCATTATTAAATCCTAAACCCAAACTCTTCTGTTTCCCTTTCATCCTATTTTGTAACTTCTGCATGTGCTCTGATACTAGTTTTCAGGATTAAATGCTGTTATTAAATCAAAATTTTGAATTAATAGTATTAACAAAGCACTTCTATATTAACTAATCATTAGTAACACCACATAATCATTCAAACGTGACTTGGTCTATCTCAACCTATAGTATAACTATTCCTTCACCACGAGTATGCGATTACTAGGACCATGACTTAGTTTATCTTAACCTCCGACATAATCAACCTTTTACCATAGTCACCTAACAATGCCTCTTAACATGCTTCTGTTAGGACTTGCAACCACTAGTTCTAATATTATATTGAAATTTTATTTCAAAATGAATTAGTAATGAGTAGAAGAGTCCAACAACATATAAGCCCAGGTTTAGTCTCTATTTTCATCCATATAAATATAAGATTCATCATTAGATTTGATTTGAGATAAGGAATGTTTCAAAAATTTAACAAGTTTGCTTATTCTATGAGAGTTGAAATAAAATGATAGCTCTAATAATTTACATAAAAATCAATATATATAATGATAGGTGGTTAAATTTCTTTAACATGATAATATGATTAATTAGGAAAAATTATCTAAGATTTCAACTAAGACTGTTTTTTATTTAAAATTCAATATTGAAAGATTGATTAAGTAATGCTTTTAAGGATACAATAGTTTAATGATTATTTAGGCTTTCTAATCAACGTTTTATTGTTAATGCTTGACTGGGATATGGTGTCTGTTTATGAGTATTTTGGATATTTCATAGAAAAGACATTTATATAGGAGCGCTAAACAATTGCATAGGTTCTTTTAATTAGAGAACTTTTAAATTTAAACTAATGAATGATTAGGGGAATCTTTTATTCCACTATTTAGAAGAATCAATTAATAATTTAGATTGATAGAGTATAGATGCTAATTGAGAACATTTTTCAAATAACGAAGTACGATCTTTCAAGACCTTGTCTTTTCAACATATTGCTTGGATCATGTTGAAATATTAGTGTACAAAGGTGGTAATTTCTGAAGGGGTCCTTTAAGATTGTTTAGTTATTGGTTATGAAAGAGGTTGCTTCTATCTTGGTCTGATTAAGCCTGTAAGTGGGCAGGCGTAAGGTGGATAGACTTATCTTTATCCACACCTTTCAGCTTTAGAATGTAAAAGGGAGGGTATTATGATATTATCTATATGAGTTTGTGGGTAAACCCATGGGCTAGTGGGTAAATCCATTGGCTAGTAGATAAGAAGGTAAAAATTTCATACCCTTCTTTTAGGAGAAAAGGTTTGTACCATTATCTAAATCAAGTGTAGGGTATGGAGCAAGTAGTAGGTACAAATATATTTCACTAATAGGCCAAGGCATGAACTGTTCACCATTCTTTTTTACTTTTTTGTATTCCTGATTAAAAAAATAAAGCCAATATAATTAACTCAGTAACTATTGCATGACATTAATGAGTAAGCGAGCAGGATTCCATGTATACCCAGAAATCAAACCAGGTAAGGAATACCAAGATTCAAATTCAAACCACGTTACTTAAAGGGCATTTTAGGGGGTCAACACTGTTTGATTGTATCTGCAAGTTGGAATGGGGTTGTCTATGGGAAATTGATCTTGGGGCCTGAGATCATTCCAAAAATCCTTAGAATAGACTGCAAAGCCTTCACATTTGCCAAAGATGGGTTGCAAAAAAGTAGTATCATCTACATGCTGTAAAATTGTTATACAGCTATAAGCCACACGCCCATCCTGATGATGTTTACCTACTGTCCATCCCAAGAACCACCCATCAGCTACAGCCTTATCACACATGTAAGCCAATATGTTTACTCCCAAATTAAATAGAGGGGAGAAAGAGGGTTCCCCTGTAGGACACTTCTTCTGAAGTGGAAGAAGGTCCCAGCCTTACCATTCAGTAACATTGCCCCCTTTATAGTGTGCAAAATTTTGCATATCCAAGAAATCCAAGACCACGAGAAATATGTGGAAATCTCCTTAATTTCCAGCTAATATTATCAAAATCCTTGGGGAAATCTACTTAGAATAATATGCCAGACTGGTTTCCTAATGCCATACTCATCTAGAAGTTCTTGATCTGTAGCAAAGCCATCAACGAGAGACAGCCTCTTAATGAATGCAGTTTAGCATGGATAAAGAATTTTAGTGACCACCTTCAGAAGATGGTTGCAAAGAATTTTCATGATAATCTTTATAGCAGTGTTCAATTGACTGATAGGACGGAAATCATTAATGTATTCGCCTTTCTGTGTGCAGGTGGTACGCACAAATCACAAGACATGTGGGCTTGCTGGCAGACGACACATGGTGCTTTTTCTGCCCTACCAGACTTTGTTGTTGTTGCCATTATTTCTGTTATTTTTAGTTCGCTGTGTTTCTGGCCTGTTGAGCCTTTCTCTTTTTGGACTTTGAATTTTTTTTCTTTTTGGGGTTTTGGCCTAGTCCCTCCTGGTCCATGTACTCATCCTTTTTTTTGCAAGTGACCCTAGCCTGATGAATAATATTTTTAGGGTGTTTTATTAAAAAAAAACAGATAATTCATCAAAGAAAGCAACCTTGTCTCTATGATTTGTAAGTCCATACAAATGTGTGAAAAGCATTGAAGTTCCATTGTTCAAATCCTTCAGCATGGCTGAGAATGAAAAAAATCTACCCTTTGAAGAGATGCACTGTAAATTGTGCAGTTGCAAGCCAAGGTGATGCCACCTGATGATCATACAGGTGATACAGCTTCCTTGCAAACAAAGGAGTCTACAACTCCATCCCCAAGCATTGAATCATCTCCATAGAAGGCAGTTTGCATTTAGTTTCCTGCAAAGCTATCAACAAAATCAAATGCTGCCATACCAAGTGTCCAATAAATCCATCCAATTGTACCATCCCATTGCATCACTCACATTTCAACAAAGGACTTTCATTGCTCTTCTACAGAATTCTTGTCCATGTGATTTCCCTCTTTTTTGTCATTCCTACTAATAATACAAAACTCTTATTTTCTTTCTAATCCAACATATGTAATCGGTTAAGGATCAATAAGAACAAGAAACCATTCTTTTTAACATGATATGAAAACTACATTTACCAAAAAACCTAAAAACTGCCATCACCACCTTCCCCATCAGTGGCAGATCTCCACTGCTGCCAAAGCAGTGCTCCCACACATCCTCTGCTCTCCAGGCCTTTCAGAACACCCTGATGCCATATCTTCCATCAGCAGTAGCACTGGACACAACGTCAGTTACCAACCTGTGTCTCTGTTGGTGAAGCTGCTGACTTCAATGGGGCCCTCCTCCTGTGCACCCTATTTTCAAGCACTTCAAGCAGTCATCTTGCATCTGTTCCAGTGTTACCCTCTGACCATTGTAGTTTTTGCTAAATCATAACTACAATGGCCATCACTTCATCATCCCTCACAACCAACTCCATCCTAAAGATTGTCACATTGAATGGGAGAAAACTATGATCGGTGGGCATAGTGTTTTCAGGTTATTCTTGGAGAGTTGGAGCACAATAAAAAATTATAAATGTTACTCAAGATCACCTTGACATCAGGGATCCAAATCACTAGGATTGACTTAAAAATGTTGGAAAAAGTTTGAAAACCACAATAGGCTCAGTAAGTTTCTACCAACTCTACTTACAGTGGCAGCAACAGTTCCCAATCACTTTTCATCCCACCAGAGGAATATGAATGCTCCCTATAGTTTCAGGCTATCCAGATTACTACTTTCACTAGTTATACCTACACAACAGGAACTAATGTAGATATTGAAACTTGCTTCCATTCACAATCAGACCAAGTTCTTTATGTTCCTAACTAGTATTCAACCCACTCCACATTAGTACTATTATGAAAACCTTAATCAATTTTGTAACTTTTTTCTATACTGTTATGCTTTTTGAGACTAATAGACAGAAGAGGATTAGTTTGGAACTGTGCAGTATGCTTGGTATCTAAACTGAGACATTTCTTTCATGGCATTACCATTTGAGTCCATATGCTAGCAAGTTACACCAAGTTTTTCCACGAATTTCTATCAAGGTTTGTTTATACATCTTGTGACTTAAGTAAGCATCACTATGCTACCTCTCGTTATCTTTTTGGTTTTATTAGTGAGTGATTTTAGGTTAATTCACTCGAATATTGGGGACAGCTGAGATCCACCCACAATTGCAGTAGTTTTGAGCAGGCAAAAGGATAGGGACCACTCGATATAATCAATGGCAGATAGAAGATTGGAGGACGCAAAAGGGGGGCCAGCAGCTGTAGCTATCAGTGCAACGCCTCACTGGTGCTGGTGGCAGTAAGCTATGGCTTACCTACCCTAGGTGATGGCTTGTCTAGATAAAGGACTCTGACAGCTGTGGCTAGAAGGGTGTGAGGTCTGCTGATGGTGGTACAGGGAAGAAGGAAAAGGAAGGGGGTGACAGCTGAGAAGTGGTGGTGTCCTAGGATTTCAACCTAGGTCCTGGTACCATGTGGAGAAGAAAAATTAGAATGAGAATGAATATGTCATTAGTAGAAAAAGAGAGTATAATATATAGACTGTGAGTAATAGAATCTTAATGTAATCACATATACATTTACTCATGTATCTGATAGCCTATTATAATACTCTCCTCGAAACAAATGATCCAATAAATGAAGGATGTTAAATCACATCTCAAATAAAGTGATCAAGATCATCAAATGCATCCTTGAGAAAACACATGCAACGGAAAGGAGAACAACTGCCATCCTCATATCAAGAACTGCAATAATTCCTTTCCAACCAGTGAGTCCATCAAATAGCACATGAAGTCTAAATTATTGTGTCATGATAAGTATTAACTAGATGTCAAAAAAAGTCTTCAAATTGCACCTTTCGAAAAAAACTTCAAGTGCTTCCATGAACTCCATACCACGAAACCAAGCAAAGTTTCTTGTGTTATTAACATTTTCAAATGAATACACTATATTTTTTGTAAAAAAGTTCTAATAAGATGGTACAACAATAACAATAAATGCTTAGTTCCCCATGTGAGTTTCCATTTATTTTTATCCATAACTAAATCTTCCATTAAATTATGCAATTTTAAATCTTTTATCATTATTTCAAAATAAGTAATTTTTGGGATTTCTCTACTTAATTTTTCCTACATTAATTAATACTTGTTTCCAAGGAAATGCATTTATAGGACTTCAATAGAGATCACATAATGTTCTAAGAAGATGATGATCCCTTTAAAATGATTCTAATGTATTCATGACTTTCATAAGCTTTTGCAAGAGTCAGCTGGATTTAATGTATAGATTTGTGTATTAAGTATCAGCTATCAAAATGATCAATCATTGAATTAACTGTAATTAAGGGGAAAACACTAACCCAGAGTTCACTATCAGGTTCATGATAAAGAAGAGTGGCTAACTGCTGACCTACAAAATGCTCGAGCTCCTGGCAATCACGGCTTATCTACAATCAGAAGAAAGAGAATTCAATCACTCTGACCACAGATTAGGATGCTAATTACCATTCATTATATGATATTATATTATACTTTTAAAGCATCTTTAGTTCAAATTGAGAACATGCAAGCTTTGTCTTGTATGCACACCTAGTTAGGATTGAAACAAACAAAAAGCTTCGTCAACAAGAGAACAACAGGCAAACAGGAAGAAACCCATGAGAGAAGCTTTGTCGGCAAGAGAACAATAGGTGAACAGGAAAAAAACCCATGGGAGAAGCGTCGCCAGCAGGAGAGAAACAACGAGCAAAGCAGGGGCAACACGAGAAAGGGGTTGTGAGAAAGACTTTGAAGCATCGTAGGGGGTGTACTACAAGAGAAGATCTACAAAAGACAACATAGAGAAAGAGGAGCCCTGCAAGAGAGCAGGCGACAATGTAGGCAGATGAACAGGGGTGTATTCGATTAAAAAAAAAAAACCATACTAAAAATACAATTTCCATATTCTATCAAAGATTAAAAACTTGTCAAAGTGTGGATATGAAAATCAACTACAAGATTAGATATCAATAGATTTCTTACCTTAACAGGTAAATTGTCATTGAATGGATTACGCAAATGACGTGTCTTGTGAAAGGATAGCTCCCCCAACTAAAAATAAGTCATGTCACGAAATTTACATAAATAGGTGAATCAAGCATATAAGGCAGCAATGCAGGAAAACATACATAACAGAAAATTGTTTCTTTATGACTTTTCCATGAAAGCATACAACAGTTTGAAACAAACCACCATGAAAGACATTCAAAATAGACAAAATTACAAGATCCACAAGTGAAGTCTAGATGGTAGTTTGCAAGAATAGAATCATTGCCATGACAATTAAAAGCTAAAAAATTATCAACATATAAAAAAGTCCATTACATTGAATTATTGTTGAATTAAGATGTCAATGGATATCATAGCTAATGAGACAATAATAACTGAACATCAGCTCGGCTTCATGTCTTTATGTGTAAGAGAGCAATTACAATTTAGAAATAACCATCACATCAGAAGTTGCAAATTAGATCAATGATAGACCATGAGTGACATATTTCAACTCAAAGATAATTAAGAATATGCATTAAACTTGCCTCCTTAATAGACAATTTCTGAGCTGCAAATAATCAAAAATTAAGCAAACCAAGAAAATATGTCCATTATCACCAATATCATCATATTCTATGTTTTCTAACTGTCCCTAATTCAAGCTTCTCTATTCCAACCTGTAATTTTTCTAAGAAATCTCTCAATGGAAATCTTGACATTAAGGTCTCCCTTGGTTGACCATAATCTCAATGTAATGCAACTAAATCACATTATATAATCAAACTACAACATTTTGTAATCAAACATTAACTAATTATAAAACATAAAGAATTAATTTTCCATTTAAATTCATATTTAGTTAACTGAACAATGTTTCAAAGAACCTACTTTATTATAATCAAATTATAAAAAGCTCATAATCATAATAACACAAATATCATAATCTAAATTTATCATACATGTGGATTGCAAACAACTAAATATGCCCTAAGAATATTTTCTCCATGAGCAACCCCAGTACACCTTTGAGCAACACCAGCTTACTCCCAAAGCTCAAATATTACTCTTCCAGCTATCCAAACATTCGACAACCTTGTTAAAAACAGATCCCCAATCTTTGTTACAAAGATTCTTAAGCATCAGAGATAGACCAAGATAGTTCACCAGAAAACTCAGGTCGGCAGTGAAAATAATCAGCTAGATTCTTTAACAAGTCTTCAATAACATTAAACCCTGTGATGGAAATCTTTGCAAGTTTGAATTAAGCTCCATAATCATCTCAAACAGACATACTAAGAATTTCATCCCATGGAACTGTTCTAGACTTCTAAATGTAAATCTGAAAGCTGATTCAAATTCAAATTTAGTTAGCATAAATTTTTTCAAATCCGAAATCCAATGGACTTTAATCAAATTTTGAAATTCATTTGTGAAAAATATTCAAATCAGATTCAGATATACATGATTTATGCCTATTAAAATCTGATTCAAATTGTTCATAAATTGTCCATTGCATATCCGGCATAATTTTTTTGAGCAGCAATGGAGAATATATAAAAATTAATAAAAAAAGAGCCTACACAAGATAAAGGCAGGCAAAAATGGAAAACAAGAAAAACAGGAAATGCAACATTTTGGGAGAGAAGCCAAAGAAGGAAGAAAACATAACTATCCCACGACACAAAAAACCAAAGCGCAAAGCCCAAATCATAATATAACAAGAGTTTGCAGTCACTTCAACACCTTTGCATCCTCTCTTACCACCCTAACCCTCCAAGACCCAAAATAGTCATCATCATGAGCAAGATTCTAAAAAACCCTACAATTTCATTCTAGCCATCAATGCCACCAAATTGCAAGTGGAATGGTGTTCCTGCTTTATAAATCCATAATTGCTAAAATGATCTGATGTCTAAAACACAATCTTTGAAGTAGGTTTCTATAGGAACACTGCCATGTCATGACAACCAAGCAAAAAACTGCACTTTGGGGGAAACCTAGCCCCACAACACAAACTTCAGTTCTCTATAATCTGATATAGCTACTTGACTGAGGACTATTAGCACTCCAATGTCACACCTGTGAAGGAGAATCTACATATATAGAGGAACCATCAGTATCTAGGAGAGAAAAAAGAAAAATAACTTCCTCAAATTCCAAATCACTCAAGTTCCTGCAGTAATGAATATCTCCTACCATCCCTACCATGGAAACCTCAAAACACTTAGCAACATTCACCTAAGTAGATTGGAAATTGAGAATAAGTGGAGAATCACCCATGGCCCACTTACTTGTCACCCCAAAATCTGGCATCCCAGCCATTACCTACCACTACTCTAGACTCATTCCTAACCACCTTATCTCCCTTAAAAATAACCTTCTAAAGATAACCATTCAAAGCACACAGAAAGATATAAAAGAATATACCTTTAACCATTTGACTGAGAAATTTCGTCCATAGTGTGGAGTTCCATGTGCATATTTCCAGTTCCCTCCTCCAACAAATCCTCCAATTTTAGATGTCATTTTTGCACATCCCTAAAACATGGAAAATATGGTAATTGGGAGGTAATTTTTCAAAATTGGCAATTTAATATTTGAATGAAATTACTACGATAACAAACTCAATAGCATTTACCTGGAAATGACGTGTTCTATTTATGGAGAATATCAAAATCACATTCTCTGTATTTTCAAAAGCTTCATTAAGTTTAGCTTCATTGCTCCTTTGAGTTGCCCACACGCCTTGCTGAACAGAAAGTTCCAGATTTTCTCGATTGCAACTTTTAACAATAAAATACCTATTTTTTCCAGATTTCAGATTAAAAAAATCAGAAGATGATTGACTAGAATCAAACAAAATCGATCCCATTGAAATATACAAATGCAGGTTGTCAATACTCATGATATCATAGACGGTTGGATACAAGTGATCATAGCACACTATATACAAAAGATCAATTACAAGTAACTCTAATTCAATCAATGTATATTGCTGCTTAGGCAAAGAGAAAAATGTTACAATTAAATTCACACAGTTCAAGAAAAGTTTTATAGAACCTCAACCTTCATTAAATATCAAGTATGCTACGTATGCCAACAGCTAGTGTGATTTCTCTACCAACTTTGCATTAAAAAAACGCTAATGTTCTATTTATATCACTGTTTTGAAACCAAACCAGCCAGTTGAACTGAAACTAGATGCAAAATCGGCTTTTCATTTCTAAAAACCAATTCAACCACTAAACCAGAATGAACTGGGTTAAATTGGATGAAACCAATTGAATTGGCTAGTTAAGCTACTCGATTTGACTAGTGGTTCAATCTCATACATATATCCCAAAAAATAAAGTAATAAAAAACCTGCAATCCTAAACATAAAGTCCCAAATCCCTTATAATCATATAAAAATATAAATAATAATTGTCATACTTGATTTCTTATAGGAAATTATAATAATTATTTCTTGCCAATAATACACTAGTATGCATGTCTGCAAATTTTATAAAAGAACTGGTTCAAACCATTTATGAACTTTTAAAAAATATTTAGGACAATTTATTAACCGATTCACTAGGAGATGATGTCATAGTGACATCAACATCGGTTTAACCCCTTTAAACCAAAATTGGTTGTTACAAATACTATGTATAAGACAGACAGGTAATCGGATCCTTACATATCTGGATCCATATATGTACTACATATTCTCATCTTGTGTAATGGCTAAACCCTAATCCTGGTTATTCTTCACTTAACATGGCATTAAGAGTTAGGTTACACTGATCTAGGAGCGTTTTTTATCACCCTGATGTGGTGACTACCTGCTTGACCTTTTCATGAGTGTGGGTTCGTAAATATCTATAGTAACTATCTACATCATCTCTGTTGCATCACTAGCATGGAGATCTTCAAGGATACATGGACAACGTGCTTAAGTACTAGTGTCAGGCTTAACAACACCAACTATTTCTACTAGGCTATTACGTTTGAGACTTTCTTGGCAGCGCACATGCATGAACACCATCTTTATGCTGATCCTCCTAACGCCAAAGCAAAAGAGTATGCGAAATGGCACATTGCCAAATACATTGTTATCTCCTAGATTATAAACAATGTTAAGGACTATATTGCATGCAGCATCTCTCACATCTACCCTACTAAGTGTGTTGGGAAACACTACATACGACCATGGGAATGAACACATCATCTCTCAGATGTGCAAGGCTTACAAATATCTTTTCACACATTAACAAGGTGATCACTCCATTTACAAGTATTACAACTAACTCTGTCCTTCTAAAAAAACTTGAAGTCTACCAAACATTTGTTGTGGATGTCACCATCATGAAACCATACCAAGAAAAGCTTGCTATGGTGATCTTCCTAGCTAGTCTCAACCTTGTGCTTGCTTCTCAGATTTGTGGGCAAGCCCTAGCTACCAACATGATGCCCTCTCTCTAGACAACCTTCAGTAAAGTTCTCTACCTCACCATCAGTACTCCTTCCTGCCGATGCTTCTACATAGGTTGCAGCCTTTAGTGGTTGCAGAGGACAAGGTGCCTCTTCTCAACATGATTGGAGTAGGACGACCAATAAGTCTCACATTCCGTGTGTTCATTATGGGTCCAAGAATCACCCATCTAAAAAGTGTTGAAACAAATTCAGGTGTTTGCCTAAAGGAGTGTCATGTAGGCCAAGCTAGTTTAGACTTTGTTGACCCATCCAAATCTGTCTCTATTTCCCTAAAGGAGTGTGATGGGCTCAACAAACTTCCTTTGCAACTGTTTCACATATGCTCTACTTAGGTATACATGCTTTTCACATTGCCTTTAATGATTCTTGGATTATTGATTTTGGTTCTTCTAACCATATACCTAGAAATAAATCATTTTTTACTTGTCATACAAACTAATATTCAATCTATTACCCTAGCTAATGGGCATAACTATCCTATTTCTAGTGAAAGCACTACTATTGTTACCTTTGATTTGTCCTTAGGTTGTATGTTCTATATTCTTAATTTTCCTATCAAATTATTATCTAAGTATCTTTTTTGTGATCACTAAGTATCTTTTTTGTTCTATTACCTTCTACCTTTTTCATTGTACATTTTAATCTACAGACAAGGAAGAGAATTGATTTAGGCCATGATGATGGTAGTGGTGTTTACATGCTTGTCAGGGATGAAATTCCTCAAGGACTTATGTGGCATTGACATTCAGGTCATCAGTCATTTTGTAAACTTCAAGAAGCTCTTCCTTAGGTTTTGTTGTGTCTTGTCCATTGTAAGTTTTGCATTTTAGGCAAACAATTTTGTGCTTCTTATATGAGTTAAGAGCTAACTTCTTTCAAGAGTTTGATTTAGTTCATTATGATATTTAAGGATTCTCTCAAGTCACGTTTATCTTTAGTTTTCGTTATTATACTATGTTTGTTGATTTTTCTCAAATGTCTTAGTTGTACTTGTTAAAAGATCAACACTTTATCAATGTTATCCATACTTTATTAATGAAATAAAAATCAGTTTAATGTCACTCGTAAAATGTATTGCACTAATAATGCTTTTGAATTTCTTCATTCTAATGCTAATTCCTTTTGTGAACATCATGGAATTATTCATCAAACCACCTATTCTCATACATCTCATTAAAATGAATTTGTTGAGTGCAAACATCACTATTTTTTTGATGTTACTTGTACCCTTATGATTGAGATGTATCTTCCTAAATATTTGTAGGCTGATGTTATTTATATTGTTGTCTATCTTATCAATTTTATGTCATCTTCTCCTTTAAGGGGAGACATTCCACTTTGACAACTCTTTTCTTAGCAAGAGTTGTTTTCTTTATTCCAAAGTTTTTGGGTGTACAACTTTTGTTAAAATCTTACTCCAAGTCTAAACAAGCTTTCCCTCAAGTCTATCAAGTGTATGTTTGTTGAGTACTCTCATACTCAAAAAGGTCATTATGGACTTAAATAGAACCCACATGAGTGGTTTGAAAAGCTTAACTCAGCTATGTAGTCATAATGATTCAAAAGATGTGTTGTGGATTATTCTATTTTTAACAAAAACACTCTAGGGATGATACAACTATGTACTCATAAGGATTCAAAAGATGTATTGTGGATCATTCTATTTTTATCAAGAACACTCTAGGGAGTTGTATCATCTTGGCAATTCAAAAGATGTGTTGTGGATTATTCTATTTTTATCAAAAACACTCTAGGGGTGATACAACCATGTACTCATAAGGATTCAAAAGATGTATTGTGGATCATTCTATTTTTATCAAGAACACTCTAGGGAGTTGTATCATCATGGCAATTCACGTAGATAATATGCTTTTAACCAACAATGCAAGTGGGATTCACAAAACCAAGTCCTTCTTGGCTTAGCTGTTTGTTATCAAAGACATGAGTAAACTCCGATATTTTCTTAGTATTGAATTTACATACTCCAAAGGAAAGATGACTCTCTTATAAAGGAAGTATGACTACTTGCAAAAGGAGATAGGACTTTTGGGATGCAAATCAAAGAAAATTCCTATTGAACAAAATCCTTTGTTTTAGGGTTACACATCTAAACCATTTAAGGATGATGGCAAGTACTAAAAATTAATTGGAAAACTTATTTATCTTACTTGGACTCATCCTAATATTTCTTTTGCTCCTGAACTACTAAGATAATTTATGCATAAACCAAGATTGGTACATTGGAATGATGCAATAAGAGTCTTAGCCTACATTAAAAGTAATCCTAGAAAAGGATTGCCATAATGCATGCATGGACGTTTGACATTTGAATATTTCTATGTATTCAAATTTTGATTATGCATGTAATGGATGGGATCGAAGATTCACCTCTGGATACTATACTTATGTTCAAGGAAACTTTGTCACTTGAAAAAGTAAAAAAAAAATGTTGTTTCAAAATCTAGTGTTAAAGCAAAATACAGATCCATGTCTCAAACAATAAGTAAGATATTGTGGCTGAAATCTCTTTTAACTAAACTAAAAGTGCAAGTGTATACACCTATGAATATGTATTGTGATAATCAAGCCACCATTTACATTGTTAGTAATCCTACCTTTCACCAAATGTATTGAAGTTGACTATAATTATATCCAAGAGTTAGTAGAAGTCAAAATCATCTGCACACCATATACTATATTCTCTAATCAACTTGCAAATGTCTTCACAAAAGGTCTTAATACCAATGTTGTTAGAAATCTTTGTAACAAGCTAAGAATGTTTGATTTATATTCATCAGCTTGAGGGGGAATGTTAAAAATACTATGTATAAGACAAATGGGTAATCAGATCCTTATGTATCTGGATTCGTATATGTACTCTATATTCTCATCTTGTCTAATGGCTAAACCCTAATCCTAATTATTCTTCACTTGACACTGGTAAATTTCCAACTTAACTTCCATTTCAGTTTCAAAAACCTTGATTTAGAAGTATCATGTTTTTTTGTGTATCGAGTTCAACAACACAAACACAAGCATGCAACAGCATCAAAATTAATACACCCCTGAGATAGCACATAAATCAATACAGAGGTAGTAAAAAAGTCAAGCAGTGGCTTCAATTAAACAAACGAATAAAAAAACATATTGAGAGAAAACAATATCTTAATGAGATGCTTCTGCACCTTAGACAGCTCTAATCAAGATCTAGGAGCTGTGAGGGTTGTGATAGAAACAAAAGAAGAGAAGGCATACAAGATCATAGATGAGACCAATGAAGATAAATAAATGAATAATTGAATATTTGAAGTAACCAGTCATTTTGATTAAGACAAGGACATATATGGAAGTATAACATATACACAGACTCTAAGTAGAAAGGAACAATACCTGATGACATTGGTCATTTTTTACCTATTCTGGATCATTCAAAATAAAACTTGAATCAAGTATGAGAATAATGCAACAAAGTTGTCACAGTAATTGTGACAAAAGTTCCATATAACTATAATATATCTTGTCAGCACATATAGAACTTTTATCTACAGAATAAGGAATCAAATTTCAGCACTTAAGTGAGAAATCATAACAATAAAACTTCAGATACATATTGTAATGTTTTAAATGAATTTTTCCCTTCCATTCACTTGATATTCATCTATCATATTTGCTTTGCTTCTCTATTTGGATGTTTTTCTTCCATGCCTATCTTTTCTTTTTGAAAATCTCCATTTAAACTTATTGCTTTATTGATAAAAGACTTCAACTTTAATATTGTTACTTCATCTAGAATCCCTGGTTATCAACTAAACAAAAAAGGATCACTGCTACTTCAGAAATAAGTCATGTATGCATTCACAACATAAGAAAATTAGCATCAATTTAAAATCCATATAAAGTGATAAGATTTTCATATAGAAAGAATAAGACTTATTTTTAAACACCTCTCAGGAGCAAAATACAACTTTTAGTTTGAGTATTAAATATGGTACAATATAGAATACAATACTCAGCATTGTTTACATGGACAAGTTGAAAATCTAGAAGCACTTTTGTGCAAGGAGAAAATCTAGAAGCTCCAGACACACCTAGATTGACCTTGAGGTAGTGGTACAGCAGTCCGAACGGTTTCATTGGGCAGACCATTCACAAGATTTGGTGTTTGGTTCTGGATAACCTGTTGCTGTGAAGGCTGCTGAACTTGCAGCTGAGGCTGGGCCAGAGGTTGGGACTGACTGATGCTAGCAGACTCAGTTGGAGTTGATGTCTTTGCCATTGTGTCCGGATTGACTGTACTAATAGGCAGTGGAATTTGTGGTTTATCAGTTGTTTGCGTATAACCAGCATTCCTGTTCTGAAAAAACCTGTTTGATGGATTATAATTGAAAGAAGTCAAATGTTGAATCTTCTGAAAGACTTCTTCAACAGGTGGAGGTGGTCCAGGAAGCTTTGCATGTCTGTAACGGCAGTCAGGCCCATTAGGACAGAAACCCAACTTGTACCTGATGCACAAAATAAGCCAAATAAGAACTAGTTGGATCCTATAAAATCCCATTTAAATTCAGACGGTTATCAGCTTTCAAACTATAAAAAACACAATATTCAACAAATCCAACTTGTACCTGAGCATGTTGTTGGGAAAACCCAAAACAACAAAGTGAGCAAACAACATTACATGGAAAACATAGGTAACCTAGGGATACAGACAAAGAGAAGAAGAAAGAAAAAAGGGAAATCATTTAATATTAATCATAAATTTGTGATGCTACAACCAACCAGCAATGCCATGAGGAAGAGGGAAGGATATTTACTCCCCCTTGAACCGTCTCCCTACAGGGACGTAGTGTAGGATTACTACTTACTGGCACTGGTATCCTAAGGTGAGAGTCAATGGATTGATTAGAGGAATGCGGGTAGATTTGGACAGCAAGAATCACAAAGGCCCCATTCATATTAACATAAACTGATTCAAGGATCCTGAATTTTGTAGTCTAGTTCACGGAATATGGAGCATACCCATTACAGTGGCTATAGCAATTGACAGATTTTCTACGAATATTAAAATGCTTAAAGAGGATGTGCTTAAATGGAAGAATTCAGCAGTTTAGTGCCAAAAGAGAAAAAGAGAAATCCAACCTGATGTTGTTAACACAAGGTTTGGAGTCAGGACAGGAAGAATGTGGTACACTTATTGTCTCAGACAGAGAAGGGGCACAGTGCAAATGTAGCTCGAAGAGATCATGAACTCCAAAGAAGCATATTGGAGATAAAGGCCAAAGGAATTGTGGCTTCCAGAAGGTGATGAGAACATGAGATTCTTCAACAAATGTGTGCATGCAAGAAGCAGGCTTAATAGAATTCCTAAAATTAAAGTTGGGAAAACCAAATTTGAGAGAACAGAAGTAGAGGAGGCTATTGCAGAATTCTATAAGATGTTATTCATTAGGCAGTCTGGGTGGAAACCTATGTGGGACCCTTCCTTTCTCTCAATGCTGTAAAATGCAGAGTGAGATACCTTACTAAAAGCTTCCATGAGGAGATTTGGCAAGCAGTGTTTGATATAGCTGGGGAGAGAGAAAAAAACCCAAGCCCCGATTCCTCGTTGCCTTTCCCAAAAATTCTACAAGATGCTTGCCTCTAATTCCTTGGATGTGACACAAGAATTCTAGCAAGGTAACACTAGGAATGATGCCTTTAATCACAGCTTCATTTTGTCAAAACAAATAATTGAAGGGCATTAGAGATTGGTAACTATTGCGTCATAGTCTCACGAACACTTCCAGGAAATTTATGACAAAGTCCTCACCAACAGACTCATTCCTTTAAGAAATGCCAATGAAGTTTGAAAGAATGTGCAGAGCTAGGTGGTGCAAGGAGGATTGATCTATGCTTTGTCAAGGGTATCTCAGAGCTACTCAAGTTTGAAAGAATGTGTAAGATTATTTTCGCTTAATGTGCCATATGACACCACAAATTACCCCAGCAAACACTTCAAAACAGTTCCGTTTGTGCTAAATGCACCTGCAACCACTACACCACCAAGTTCGTTCATTAGGATTATCATCAGAATTTGATGTTTATCGAAAGGAGCACGCCCAAGTATGACGGCGAATAGCCTATAGTCGAACGTGCTTATGATCAGGTATTTCTCACGTTTTTATTTTAAGTTAACGCATCTCAGGTTACAGAAATGTATTCCACCATTTTGAAAAATGACAGATTTGCATTCAATACACCGCAGTTAAAAGAAGAAAGAACATTTAGTGATCATAAAACAATGAATGACACATACATGTTGCACTCCTTGATATCCTCATTGGTGTGCTTGTAAACGCAGTCCTGCTCGCGGCACTCGCCGTAAAGCCGGAAGAACCTGCAGACCGGCATCCTGGCCTTGTCATACTGGTGGAGAAAGCCACAGGCATCCCCCTTCATGCAAAGTCCCCGGAGCCAGTGCCGGCACACAGTCTGACGGAAGCTCCGCCGGCCCGGAAGCGGCGGCGCGTCGCCGTGATGAGATCCGGCGGATGTGTGGCCGTGGGTGGAGGTAGAGGTGGCTGGCATGGTTCCGCTAGCGGAACCGGCAGCGGCAGGGTCGGGGGGTACGAGGGGGCCCGGGACCGAGGGCGGGAGGGCGGTGTCCAGACCGCCCTCGAAGTCGAAGCTCAGACCTCCCTCCGGGTCCTCCATCGAAGCCTAGGGATTGGAGGATGACGAGGCGCGGCGGCGAGGGTAAGCTATGGCCACCACCGCCCCAGCGGTGGGCGGAGCGGCGAGGGCAGGAGGGAAGAACGATGGCTGTTCTCCGGAGACAGCGGAGTAACTGGACGGTAGATGGACCGTCTAAGTTTACGCTTTTACTCGCTTCTTGGGCCGGACCGGGTCGTCCAGTCCGAAACAGTTAAATTGGGCCGCTGACTGACCTACACGACCTTCGGTCGTCAGGGTCCAATCGACGCCTTTGCGTTCACATGATCTATTTTTTTTAAAAAAAAATTTGTAAGAAAATATTTGCGTTTTCATTATTTTATTTTTTAAATAAGTCTTTTTTTTAAAACAAATATTTTTTACTCTTTACTTTTTCAATTTTCTTCCCAAATTTTCTAAGATTGCACTTGTTACCCTCGTCTCATTTTTTTTAAAAGAATTCCAATTACCAAAAAAAAAACTATTACGAAAAGGAGAGCTGGTTTATTGTACAAGAAATTAGGTAAATTTAAAGGTTAAAATATTTTTAAATTCATATTTAATACAAGAAATTAGGTAAATTTAAAGGTTAAAATATTTTTAAATTCATATTTAATCCTTCTTAAGTTTATCACATTAGTAAAGTTTTGAGATTTTAAAATTCAATAATTTTTTTCTAAATAATTAAGATATCATTTCAATTTTTTATATATTTTTTAAAAAATTAATTTTAAAAATTCTTCGTCTGTGTGTTAATTAGAGAACAAAGAAAATTATAAGATATGTTGGAGAAGAGTTTTAATTAATTTGATTGAAATTAAAATAAATTTTATAAATAAAATTAGAATTATATAATAATTAAAGAATGTTTTTTTTTTTTTTTAAGAATGAGAAAAAATGATTTTTGAATAAAAGATTTTAAAAAGGAAGAAAAGGAAAGAATGACTTTGATAATGGAAAAGATAGATTAATGAATTATGTATGTTATGTGAAAATAAAAATATTTTTAAACTTAAAAATAAAAAGTGAATAATTTTTTTAATGATAAAAATTTATATAATAATAATATTAGAAGTGAGATAACGAGATTTCGATACTAAACACAGTCGACTCAGAAATTTCGTTCCGGGAACGACAGTACGACACCGCCCTCTGCCTGCTCAGCTCTTTGCTTCTCTTCCTCCTCGCCGGCGGTGGTGGCGCGCATCTCCGTCCTGTTCTGCTTGCGTTGGCGGTAATGGAAAATTATTATTTCGATCGTGTGGTGTTTTTCCCGTTGTTCATGAAGTGTTTGCAGTGCCTTCCATGTTTCCTTTTTGCTTGCCGTTGAAAAGATGAGTATTTTGGTTGTTTGAGAGGATGGATGCAACCAGTGCTGGTTGGAGGAAGGGGGCGGACTCCCTCCGTGTCTTTTTTGGGGTTTTTCTTTTGCAATTACTGAAACTGAGTCTTCTGGCCTCTGGGGGGGTGTGCATTCTAGGGTAGAAAAGTGCGGGATCAGAATCTAAAATAACACATTTAGAAAATGACTCTTGTGTCCCTGGAGCGGTACCAACCCTCACCAGTCACTATGTGACGCTCTTGATCACCTACTTCCCGTATTCAGATCTCTGGTGCTACGAACATGGAATTGAACTCTAAATATCAGCGTTGTAGGTTTTGTAAAGATTCTTTTAGACTCACTTTGACACGTTAAAAGTTGGTGAAATTTAGAAATCTTGATTTCTGGAAACGTTTGAGATATGCATCGATGGATTTTAAGTGCGGAAAGAAGTGTAGTTTTCATTTTCTTCTGGAATGTAACTTTAAGAGAATAATAAAATAGATCTTAAATTTCATCAAACGTTGTTGTAGCTACTTGATTGTTCAAGACAAAACCGAATACCCTAGTTTGTCAAATGCTCCGTTCTGTCAAGCCCTGAAGAAGTCATATAATGTAATTTGAAAGCTCATATTATTTTCAGAACATGGACTTCCCACGAACCAAAATTTTGACAGCCTTGTTGACTTGGTTTAATCATTTTCTTTTTAATATTATTTGCGGAAAGAAGTGTAATTTCCATGTTGGTTTCATACTTTCCGTCCAAAAAGATAGGAAAAAATGACCATCCTATAAAGCTATATGGAAGAAACTCATAATCGTTGAGCATTCTTTTGAGTTCTTCTCTTGCATTGCTTACCATACTGTCAGATATATGATTGGAATACTGTCTTCATAGATGAATATCATTTTAAAATCTATAATGAATCTCATGGAAATAGCTTTGAGAAAGACTTACAATCTATAGATCATTGGCTATGTTGCAACAGCACTTCAGAAACCTGACTTTAGGTAATCAGGAACTTAGAATTAAATAATCATATTTAAGCTCTCGGAACCTTTTTCGAGAAGTCTAAACTTCCACTGCTTGGCATACCTACCTTCATGTAGCATGATGCAGTTGGAGGCAGCAATACAAACACTTGGATCATTGTCAAGTGTATAAATTGGATAGGAGATATTAGCTGAAACTAGAGTTTGATTAAGCGAATGATCTTACTCTCCTCATACCTCTATAGAAACCAGTTAAAAATCAACGATGGCCTTGTTAACATCTGTAGTTACTGCTTTGCGGCATCTCTGTCCCCTCACATACCTCCAAGATGTCTGTTCCCATTTCCTGTGTATTTCCAATCCTACAAGACATCCCACCAGCACTCTTAAGTCTGAACACTTTTGTGATGACATGTGGTTTTAGAATTAGCGTTCTACCATTTCTCAAACCAATATTTTTATGAAACTTGTTGCTCTGTAACATTCGCCTTGATAATACTGTGCTGTTTTGTTGACCATTTCTATGTATGACTTGAGTTGTGAGATGGTACGTGCTAATTTTTATTGCTTTAAAGTTCTGATCAATGCCATCTTGTATATCATCTACAGCAAGAGTTGTTGCTTTTGTGATGGAGAATCCACCAGAATCAACTGTGATCTCCAACAGCCCAAGTTCCTACCAGAAGGAAGGCCAAGCAGCACCATTGCCTTACAACAGTTCCCCATTTGTTGCAAGACTGAATAAACTTCTATTCAAAACTATGCTGGTGGGCGTAAGTGATGGTCGGTTCTTCATGGGTAAGTTCCATTGCATTGACAAACAAGGCAACATATTGCTCCAGGATGCAGTGGAATACCGGGGTTCTCACCACTCCAGTGCCTCCCCAGTTGAGCAGCGTTACCTTGGCCTTATCCTTATACCTGCTCACTGCCGCACTTCCTGCCACGTTGATTGTTCCTTGGAGGAACAAATGTCACTGCTTTCGCTGCAAAATATCGGAGTTAATAAAATTTTGTAGCCAAAGGGAGAATCTTTATTTAAAGACTGACGTTTTACGTGGAAACTTGTGCTTTTGTTTGTGGTATAGCATGTTATACTTGACTTGTTGACAATTTCATCATCTTGTGTCTACATTTTCAATGGCAAAGATGCAACACATGCGTTGTGCAAGAGGTAGTTCAAACAACTACAGAAAGGGATGAAAACCGTGTTGTACTTGGATAAGACCAGAGCATATAGGCCAATATGGGCTTCGTTTGTGAATGACAAATATTCAAGGTAATTTTCAATATAGAATCTCAAAAAGTAGTCTGATCTCCTCGATTTGAAATGTGGAGATGAGTCATAGTGCCATTTTTATCAGAAGATGATGAGTGATGCTTTTTGTGTAAGGATTAGAATTGTTGAATGTATTGATTCAATCTATATTTGACCAACATATAGCGTGCCACATGCAACCATGTTGAAATAGTGCCCTTCTTGAAGCACAGGTATTTTAAAGACTACCCGCGTGCTTGTATCCAACCGCAGGTGGAAGACCTAAACTGGGCGTTTGAAGGAGATTTGATTTGATGAAAGGTCAAAGTGCAGTGATCAATACGCTAAAGCTTATTCTTTTTTCTTTTTTTTAGCTTATTCTAATTATCAACGGACCCTCTTCACAAATTTTGGGATTCAGGTTAGTCTAACTACATCTAAAGTTTGAGCCTTCTTCCGCTACATCCTCTTATAATAGAAACGTTCCGCTAAATACAAGGGTTTAGATGTCTGTTTAGTCTGACTAACATCTATGTTAACATTGCCTTATATAACAATTGGGCAGTGTAAATGAAGATTTGAAATCTGGTTTGGATTCGAATCTGTCTAGCATAAAATTATCCGAATCTAAAATATGATGAATTTTAATTAGATTTTAAAATTTGTGTTTGAAGAATATTCAAAATAATTCGTGTATATATATACACACACACATTATTCAAAATAATATGTTTGGAGTAAATTTTGATTACAAATTTTTTACTTATTTAATTGGATATCTAGATATCCAACATAATTTATATTTACTATTGTATATATACATCTGTTCTATTATCCTTATAATTTTATTGGATTCAGATATTATCTTGTATAAGTCTATCAAATATGGGTTCAAATATTTAAGCAATTATCTAATTATTGATCAGATAGAGTTGAAATATTCAACCATTAAACATATGATGATATGAAGATTTGAATGAATGCCTATCCAATATGAATCTACCGTCTACGCCTCAACCAGTCTGATGACTTCAACAAGCAGTATCAAGCCAATTTAACGTGTTTTGGGAGGGTAACCACAATACATTATACATAGCAACAACTTAATTTAGATCATGCAGCAGGAAGAGATTCCAAAAGTGAACCCTATATACCACACATGGATGCCGCCTCAAATACAGTATGGGGTCTTCAAGGACCTAGTACAACCCAGAGTAGGCTTAACAAGCTCAATTTCGTAAGTCGACAAAACCTTTCAACTAGTAGTGCCCGAACATTTTGATGTCAAGAAGCTACATTCCGGGTATGCTATTTGAAGGCTATGATCTATGACACCCCAGTAATCTATTTCTTTAACTTAGGCCATCACCAAATATTCAAGGAAACAATTATTAAATATCTATTCATTATCATATTATTGAATCATGAATATGCTTTAAAATAAAATTTGTTGAATATATGCATCAATATGTTTTTTATTATTATTTTAACATGATTATTATTGCCTGTGTTTACTTAATTTATAAAAATCTCATAGCATGTGTGCAAATATTCACATATCAATGTCATTTGAAGAAACCTCCATACCTTGTATCTGTACCCAAGCATCTCATGCCTTGACACGTTATGTGGATAGTGGGAAGACAATCACACATGAAAATTAGGGCATTGTATTAACTTGAAGCTAATTTTATCAAAAAAGTGCTCAAATAAATACTTGACGGTGATGTCTGATTGTGGTTTTATAATCAAGCTGGTGTAATATACATGCTGCTTCTATCAAATAATAAATTACATAGCTGGCAACCCCAAGGAATGGCAATCATGAGAAGAGAATCGCTATTTAGGCACAAGGGTTTGAATTAAATTTTCAGAAGCCATGAACTGCTTAAACAACGCATGAGATTAACAGACTTAAAAGAGGATGCACCATACATTTCATTAATACATGGACGACGAAAGAATGGCAGCCACACTTATCGGCCAGAAATGTATCAGTCAGCTTCCCACAACAAAAAGTCAATTTGCCATCCTTGAAGCGAATTAAACATTCTCCACGATATCGTTAGAGGCAGGCAGAAGAAGCCAACTACCATCCCACACTTCACATTTGCAGTCTTTGCATTGTTAGATGCAAAATTCACAATCCCTTAAGTGGCAACGCCCTCTGCACAACTAATGTCATTGGCTATGACCCTGGCCTGCTGGTTTGGGATAATTCATATTTAACTGTTTGACTTCATCAGAAGTTTCTGCTAGCATATCAGGATCCAAGAAAAAAATTATTGTGTTCCACCTCCACTGTCCTGACATACGACAGTCACAGACGGTGGAAATGATTTACCAGCATCAGAGGCAACTTCTTCAGCTTCACCATGTGAAACAAGTGGGGTTGATTTTGCATCACATGTACCACTAGAATCTGATGTCTCCCTATGTTCATACAATTCAGGCGGCTCATCAAGTTTAGTAGAATCTGATGTCTCTGAATGTTCAATCCGTTCAGGTGGTTTAAGATCGCTTGTTAAGAGTAACTGACCCCAGTTTTGCTCGGAACAATCAAAACCCTTCTCTCTCAAGTTGAAGTACCTCAAGAATCCCGCTTCAGGTTCCACTGAATCATTGTCCAACTCCTGAATTTGAGAAGATGCCGCAACTTCAGGCAGGTCATCGTTTTCACCAACAATCACGTCATCACTTTCATCTGATCTGGATGATGGTGAAGTAAATGATTGGGATCTGCATCCATTAACAATGTTTTAATGATATAAAACAGTTATTTGCAAAAAGAGGCACTGCAAAATCATCCAACGCATCAGATTACATAGTAAGTGCACAGGTAATACATAAAATACATTATCTTAATTACTTTTCATGGTCGTCTCCTAAACGCAATGATGAGAATATGACCTCTGTTGAATCGGGAAAATAACCATCCTGCAGGAAAAAAACTTCTCACTTGGACATTCAAACAGTAAATTAATTGACACCATTAAACACAAGCAACTACTTTAAGAAAAAATATTTGAAAATACAATAAGTCACTTTCTGTAAACTGGTTTGAAATCACGCATCAGAGAATTCAATTTCTTCAAGATATGCTAAAAACATGTAACGAGTAATTCAACTAAAGAATTAGGTGGGTCCAATTTGACATTTCAAAAGGAAAACAGATTATTACATCAATATTCCAAAACGATTAAAGCATATGCAATTAATATGTTTGTATTGTCGCACAAAAGTGTTTGCATTTATTTATCAATAGGTGTGCGTCCTCACCGATGGCAACCTAAGGCTTCTCCACCAAATTGTCAACCACTCCTTCCACCCTTCCCTACGCTTGTTGACTCTCTTTCTCTAAGGCAACCTATCGTGAGTGATCAGCATCGTTGACAGCTACCGATGTCAGTTACAGAGTCCAATGACCGATGCATTGCTAGATGACAAAGTGTCTCCACCTGGTCACCATTGTCGTTGTCTGCAGTGAGTCTTCTTGTGTCGATGTCTGTTCTTTTGGCTTGTGTTGTCACCCCTCTTTTGTTCTTCCTTTCAACCCATTCGGTACTATTTTTGAAGCTATCAACAAGATCATTGGGTGTTGGTTGACTTGTCTGGTACTGTAGGTGGTCGTCATTTTGAGCTATTAGTTGGATGTCATCATTCCTACACTGTGTGCAATGTTTTCTTTTTGGGTGGCACGTGAGCTTCTCATTAAAAACTTTCCTGATATATCTAAAAAATTACGTTGGTCTAACTACATTTTATGGGTGCAAAGCTTTGAGACTATGGTCATTTCTTATAAGCAAGAACACCATCTCACTTTACCCCTTCCAAATATCAAGGACCCAACCTACAAAGATTGGTATGCTAATGATGTTATCATTGTGTCTTGGATGTTGTCTAGTATGGAACCAATTGTTGCTCGAGGAGTTACCATGATGTGTTCTACCAAAAAGATTTAGGATAATCTCCATAGAACTCATGATTGAGAGAAGAATATATCTAAGACATTTCAAGATTATGGACAACTCTTTCAGTTAAAATAGGGAGAAAAGACATCCCAGGAGCATTATAGCACAATATGTAGACTGATTGATGAACTTAACATTTATCATCCTCCAACTATCGATATTGCTACTTTTCAACGTTACAAATAAGAGTTAGCCAATGTTGTCTATCTTGCCGGTGTGATTCCAAATATTGCATCTCAAATCCAAGGTAGAAGCAAAAAGGATGTTAGACTTGGATGAAACTTTTACCTATGCACTGCATGTTTTCCATTCAGTCTGCACCATCTGTTGTTAACTAGTCTACCTTAACAGCCTCCTTTTCATGTGTTCGTATTTGCAGTGGAGGACGTGGTGATCAACAGCGAACAAAGGCTTCATTTGGTATGGATCCTATTTAAACTAAAAATCACACTCAATGTAATGATGACATGAGAGATTCCCAAAGCAGCTTTCTCAAAAGGAGCTCAAAATGATGTTCAAAAGAATATTTGATATAAAAAGCTGATGAAACTGTTTTTTCTTGCTCCCGAAATTGAAAAAGGTCTTACCAAACGGAGCCAAATATCAACATTATAGCAGATTTGGGCTTTAGTTTGAGAAGTGCTGAGATAAGTTTGGAAAACCTTCTATGACCAATGTTAGCATGGAAACACCCAAGCTTATTGAAATTGCCACTTCTTGCCCCACTGTTATCATCTCGTAGGTAAACTACGAACGTCTTCTTCAGCAACAGGGTGCACACATTTCCTCCTGTCATCCAAGTACCAATACCGATACTACCTTGGTTGCTTCAAATAATGACTCCTAAGTTATAAACTCTAGAGTTTCCTTCCATATACCAGGTGCATCTACCTTGTTTAATCGCCTATTTACCCTTACCGAAGTATCACCATTGTAAATGGTCGTTCATGTCTTATATATGGTCAAGGGGAGGTTTAAGTCTCCTTTTAGATTAGGCTAAACAACATTTATATGAACCTAAATTCTCTTTTAACCTTTTGTCCATCAGTGTCATTGCTGTTCAGTTACTATGTTATGTAACATTTTTCCCTTTCCATTGAACCTTTATAGACTTGTAGATGAGGCAAAGGATTAGTTTAAGGCATAAGAGAAGCAATGGAGTGTACCTACTGGTTCGTGACCATATTCTTTGTGGAGTGCTTGCTTACATGTCAACCACAAAGTCCTCCATTTTGTGTCATTATTGTTTAATTCACTCATCTTGTAAGAAATTTCAATAAGTATTTCCTTAGATCTCTATTTCTTCATTTGATTGTGAGTTGTATCAGCTTAAGAAGCATACTCAGGCTCCCTTCAAGCAGTTGCATCTTGCCTCTTTTACGTGTATGTTTGATTTAGTTTATTGTGATATTTGAAGTCTTAGTAGAGTTACTTCTTGATGGTCACCAACATTATGTAATGTTTATTGATAATTATTCTTGTACTTGTTGGGTCTACTTGTTGAAAGACCACCACAGTGTTCTTGATATATTCAAAAACTTTCTTACTAAAATTCAAAATTAATTCTCTGTTTGCCCAAAAGTTTTGCACACTAACAATGCTCTTGAGTTTATGCAAACTGAATTTCAATATATTTGCTCTTCTTCTAACATCATTACATTAGACTTCTTAACCTCATACATCTCAGGAGAATGGAGTTGCACAATGAAAACATCATTATATTCTTGATATGTCTCGTACTTTTATGTTACAAATGAAAATCCTCAAATATCTTTGATCTAATGCTATTCTTACCATCAACTACTTAATTAATAGGATGTCATCCACTCTTTTAGGTAGCACTGTTCCTTTTCATTGTCTTTACCCCAATAGGGATTTATTTCCCTTGCGTCCGAGAGTGTTTGATTATGTAGCCTTTGTCTAAAACATTTCTCCTGGGCTTGATAAACTATCTCCTTAGGCTATCAAATGTGCTTTTGTGGGATACTCCCGTATACAAAAAAGATATCACTTATTTCATCTCCCAAGTTGCAAATACTAACTTCCGCTATTGCAACTCAATCCTATTTCTACATGCTAATGAGTTTGAGTCTACTCGTGTTGATGACCAAAATTCTAACATGTTGATTCCTTTACTTGGTCATGTTGAGGTTGTTGGTGATCACAATATTTTTGCCACACAACATGAAAACCCACTTGTGCAGCTCGCCTCCGTTACAGGTATATAGTCAACCACAGTCATTTCCACTTGCTCAAACTGCATTCTCCTCAACTTCCATTGAAAAGACCCAAGTTTCACTGAACTCTACCCATGATGATCTTCCTATTGCATTATGGAAAAGAACTCGTACTTGTACCCAACATCCCTTCTCCAATGTTATTTTATATCTTAACTTTGACCACACCTTCCGTAACTTTGCCTTATCCTATCTACAAAGTCTTTACCTAGGAACTATCAAGAAGCCTTCACATTCCCCAATGGAAGGTAGCAATGGATGAGGAGATGGTTGCCTTGCACTCTTGTCATACTTTGGATCTTGTTCCCTATCCTATTGGGGTGTACGTTGTCTCCTTTAAATGGGTCTATGTCATCAAACACAAACCTAATGGCACCATAGACCACTATAAAGCATGGTCGCTCGCTCAAGATTTTCGCACACTTATGGTGTTGATTATTTTGAGACTTTTTCTCCTATAACTCGTCTTAACTCTATATAGGTACTTCTTTCTGTGGCTGTTAATAGTCTTGGCAGATTTCCAACTTGATGTAAAGAATGTCTTTCTATATGAAGATCTTGATAAGTAAATTCTCATAGAGCAACCTCTAGGTTATGTTGGCAAGGAACTCTTCATGTCTTAGCCTTTATTAAGCAAGCTCTAGGAAATGACCTTCTATATAAGAAACAAGGTCACCTAAAGATTGAAGGATTTTTAAATTCAAGTTATGTAGGAGATAAAAATGATAGAAAGTCCACCTTAGGTTATTGTATGTAACTTGGAGGAAATCTTGTTACTTGGCATAGCAAAAAATAGAACATTGTGTCAAGATCAAGTGCTGAAGTAGAATATCAAGCTATGACACAGACAACATGTGAAATTATATGGCTAAAGTCACTAATTCAAGAGTTAGGGTTTACAATTAAAATACATATGTCTATGTATTATGACAACCAAGCAACTATATATATTGCAAGCAACCCTACTTTCTATGAGAGAACCAAGTACATTGAAGTTGATTTTCATTTCATCAAAGACAATGTGATTAGGAAAATTGTATCTACTCCTTTACATAATTTGAGGATCAACTACTTGATATTTTTACCAAAGGTTTTGGTATTGGAATTTTTGAAAATCTATGTAATAATCTGGGTATGGTTGATATATATGTTCCAACTTGAGAGGGAGTGTTAGAGTTCAGAGTATTAGTAAATATCCATTTAAGTACTCTCCTATATATCCTTGTATTTTTGACAACTTAATGAGATAGATTATTTTCCTTTTTCCATCTCAACAGTTGGCAACCACAACTAATTGATCACTATCTTACATAAACTTAACACTAGACTAGAATATCAGAAAGGTAAATATCTTTCACTGGGTAATAGAATCAATTCATTGAAATTTGGCACTTTCAGTAATGCCAATCACTTCATTGACTGTAGAGGCCCTAAATGAGCTTGCCAGCCATTGTAGAACGTAGATTAGACAACAGCAGTGGTTAGAACTGTGGATGTGCTTTAAGGACAGCGATAAAGAACCTAGCTGGGCACATGTATGACAATGATGGCTAAGGTGCAGTCAGCAATGGTGACAGATGTTGCATGGTGATGCTGATGATAGATGTGGTTGCACATGGTGGGTGCTAGGACTTGATAAGAAAACTAGAGTTTGAGAGGATGAGGATGAGGATGGTGATGACGAAAATAGACAAAAAATCAACAAATACATGAATAAAATAGATAGCTGGGATTTTGGATCCACTATCATCAATATTACAGATGGTAACAGTGACTAGGTTTTCACTTGTCTCATTTTCTCTTTAAAAAACCTAACCTTTGAGACCAAGTGAAAACAAGAAATGATGGAAGATTATATTAATTTTATTTAGTAAGAGACCTCCATATATAGAGATTACACGATGACAACAAATACATGACAATCAATAAGAGACTAAATGCACAAGAAACCATACTTAAACCTAGGATTCATTTATTCATATACTATAACAATATAGTGAAGAAAATATGCATTAAATACAGCAAGTAAATGGCATACGAACCTCATCATCTTGCTCAAGCAATAGGTGAGCCTGCATATTTAATCAAATAATAATAAGATAATCTGCAACGATTCACAAAGCCTATTCTAAACAAGAGAAGATAAAACCCTAAGTTCTATAAACATATTACCCCAGCAAAAACATGAACAAATATGAACCTATAAAATGTAAGTTATATGTGTACTCTAATGGCAACATAACAAAACAAGGAAACATATCAAAGATCGAGAATTGTTTCAATGGAAACAATAGAATCATGGAAACAAAGAAATGCATCAAATTTTAACTTAAAACTCTAGGATATTATAACACAAGTCATAACAGAAATATAAAATCACTTAGATTCAATTTCTAGACGATTATCATATTTAAATGTCACATACATTGAAATTTAATGTTTGAATGCATCGAATGAACATTCAGATTAAACAATAATTATATAAATGTAATGGTCAAACCCATCACAACTCAAATCGGTGCTAGGATAAGTTTAGACAATCATAATCGATTCAAGTGTATAAAGAGTCACCATCTATAGAGACAGTTAATTCAGCCATTACATCACATGCTCCTACTCCAACAGCTACCATTTTGTTAGACTTTAAGAACATTTCCTTGATTATAAACTTAAGAATCTCTTTGCATATATCAGGCTATCTTAGTTACCTGGTATTTGATCTATTTCAATAAATTTTTTGAAAAAGATCCAATTCTATAATTGATCACCTTAGTTATAGGATTTCAAGGAAAGGTAAAGTTTAAGCCTCCATCTCAATAACTTGAGACAAAGTTATTTATGTACCTAAATATCATTTAAATAACTTGAGACAGTCAATTACTACCTAAATATCATTTTGTTTGGTAACTTTCTTCCCTTGTAATTGTAACTTTCAAGATTTACACATAAAGAGGATTGATTTAGCTTGAAAGCATGGACATGATCAATGGTAGAGTCATCATTCTCCTAGTATCCTTTCTTGATCATTTGTCATACTAAAAACTTTAGTAGGCTCTTTCATGGATATCTATTTCACAATACGAGTGTAAATTTTATCAGTTGGGTAAACACCACTATGCTTCTTAAAAATATCTACATTTTTCTAGTAGTCGAAGTCTACTTGAGTTGCTTCATTATGATATTCAGGGTCTTTCCTTAACCATAATTCATTTATGCCCAACCATAAGTACTACATTTGTCCATTGACAACTTTCTCGCATCTTGTGGATTTACTTTCTAAAATCCATGTACTTGATCCAAGTCACATAAAGAAATCAATTTTTAGTTACTCCCAAATTTCTTCACAATAATAACACTTGGAATTTATTCAAAGTAAGCTTCAAACTTATTATGAGTTTCTTGGTGGTTATCTATCAAACTATATGTCCTAACACTCACAAACAAAATGTAGTTGAATGTAAATATCAACAAATTTTGGACACGATTCACACTATTAAGTTGCAGTTGAGTTTCTAAAATACTTGTGGTATGATGTAGTTTTTACTACATCTTATCTCATCAATATGATGACGCCAATTACATGCTTTTGGGTAGATTCCACTCAAGCGATTACATCATAATGTGAACCATTTCTTATTGTTCTCAAGGTATTTGTATGTATTGCTCTTTTTGTTGTCCCAAATGCCATGTAATACAATTGAATCATTTTCAAAGTTCAAACCCTATATTGATGGCCTCTTGAATTGGGATTTGGGGTTATACTTTTTATTAATAAAGCAAAACTTGATTATAAACGCATATATTCCTTACAAAAGAGAGGATTTTCTATTTAAAAACGTTGTAGTGATGGGTAATTGATGAAATGTAAGAAATAAACATAGTTTTTGAATTTTGTTATATTATGGCTTTGTTTGGAGTTGGTTGTACTAAACGTTATTACCCATTAGAATCACATCATAATGTCGAAAAAAATAAACAAATTCTAAAGTAAAAACAATGACTACCTTAATAAACTATATAGATATCAACTCAGATCACACAATACTAACTCAAGTTTAAACTCTATCAATGAAGTTAAACATCGATTGACAAAATTTCATTAATAAATTGATTTTTTGACATGTTAAAACCACATATAAACCAACATTTATGATAATTTTGTTTACAGGTATTTTTTACTACAATTCCATTGACAAGACCATCATACCAGAATTTTACTGATACATTGATTTCTCAACTTACTGAACTCCATATGATATCAAATTTGAATTTCATGGCCTAAATGGAGTGGACACTTTTAGGATTCAACCTAATAGAGCAAATTTCCTATTGTGCTAAGTTCACCATTTTGAAGATAAGACAGAACAAAACAATTTAATTTATGCCAAGATTTTCATTCTTGATAATTTCATGATATGATATTGAGCATGTCATATTTTAAAGTTTGACATGATTTGGTAGAAATTTATATTGACAACTTTCTATTAGGAATATGCCACATCACTAGAAAATAATGCTATCCAGCTGAAAATTATATAGACAAAACTAGATGGATTCAAGTTGATGATCTTACTTGTAACTAAAATACTGATTCCAATTGTTATATTAGAGGATATTGTTCACAGATTATTTTTGGAACGTTAACTGAATCATGGCTAACTCCTAATTTTGAAATTCTCCAAAGATTACTTTAAAATTGTCAAAAAAGGGACAAGTTTGACAAAAGAATTTGGAAAGCACTATGAACCACCAAGAGATTACCTCATCCATATCATCATTACTAAGGCCATTGCGTAGAAAAGATGCAATGTCAAAAGCTTTATCATTGAAGTCATCATCATCATGAACTCGTTCTATTGTACTTGGTCGCCTGCAAAGAATTAGCACATTCATTTCTTAAAACCAGTCAAGGTATCACTGCTTCACACTTTTGTTCACAAACTAGGTCTTCATAAATTGAACTGTTTGAGGGAGAGTATTAAACCATATATCATATAAGGATGTTTACTATAAATTTTCAATGAATTCGATCAAATCTTGTGCTTTGTTGAAGATTTTGTTTACTTGTATCCTTATCATTGTAACTACTTTCCAATATAATTGTGTGGGTCGAGTGAGGGAAAGCCAACTTGTTCCTTGAATCCTCTCCTACTCTCGTTCATGCATTGAGATGAGGTTTTGAAGTTTTATGGAAATCAATATTTTGTCCAAATGTGAAAAAACGGTAACTATCAGTTGTCTTATTCTCCTGATATTTTTTTGAAAAAAAAACGTGCTTTCATGGATTTATAAGTCAAATGTAAATATAAATTAGCAGAAAGACAGATGTATCATTTAACTTTTAAACTTGAACATTATGTGGTGCAAATCATATACAATTATATAAGTAGTATAAATAGTGTAGATTGAAATATTTTAACCATATATCTAACTATAAAGTGTTTTATAAACGAGATTTGTGACAAATGAGAGAATAACTGCAAGTCCAATATCATTCATAAACATGGTGTTGCTTTTTATAAAAACTACATAAGCACAGCACAAATACATAAGTAATGTGGGACTAAATCCACACATAAACACCTAACAACCCTAATACATCATTTCCTCTAACACTCCCCCTCAAGTTGGAGGATCCCAACTTAAAATAAGCTTAGTAATACAATATACTTGACAAAACAACATAAAAATAACAAGCACACATAAAGACCATGTAAAGGAGAAAGCCTCCAATTGAGTGAAGGCAACAACCACCTATCAAAAACGAGAGGGCAAGCACCATGTGAAGTGAAGTCCATACAACAATACAACCATTCGGATAGTAAGATCACATGTCAGAGGCACAAAACTATGAAAAAGGATGATTCACATGCACAAACAACAAGACCTCAGTTGCAAGGGGGCAACTTTCTACAATATAATGGCTAGTGCGACCACCATCACCATTAATCACACAAAGCAACTTGTGAGTGGAGCCAAAAAAAAAAAAAAAAACTTGTGAGTGGAGCTGCATAACAACCCTAGAAAAGGGCTACACAAAGAAGATATGAATTACCTTCAGATTTATTTTCCTTTTTTATTTTTTTACTTCCAACTTTTTTTTCTTTTTTACTTTCCTAAACCATTTGTTTCCCTCCCTCTCTCTGTTCTTTCAGCTTCTACATGTGCTCCACCATCTCGTCTCTCTCCCTTCTCTTTCTTTTTCTTTTCCTCTTCTCTTTCTTCTTCTTCTTCTTCTCCTTCCCTGTCTGCAACCCTAATGGGTGTAGGCAATGGCAACAATGACAACTTTAGGGTGAGGGAAAATCATCCAAACAAGTGGAAGGTAAAGTATAATGCCTAGGGTTGTGTGGGAAACCCTAGCACACTGCAAGATAGGGGAGATTGAGGGAGAAAATGGCACACTGCAAGATAGGAAAGGGGAGAACATAGACAATGCCGCTAGAGAAGATGACAGAAAAAAGGGAAAAATAAGCCAATGACAGCAGGTGGGGGTCGGGAGGAGGAGACAACAAGAAAGGGATTGGGACACTGGCAACGGTAGTCTCAATAAGGCCAACAACAGAGTTGGTGATTGGTAGGTGATGACATTGGTTAGGAAGAGGGTGAGGACTAGGATTCCCCTCCTCCCTACCTAGGATTTTTATCTCTTTTCAACCTTCAAAACTAAGCTCTATGTAAGAAATAAAAGGATAGGTGTAAGTTCAATTTCATAGACACAAAGCCACTTTTTATAGAGACTACATAAGAACACAAATACAAAAAAGTGTGGGACTAAACCCATACATAAACAGGAACAATCCTAGTCCATTATTCCCTCAAACAAGATTATCTTATGTTTTTATGTTTTTCCTTTTTTCAATGATTTTTTCTAAATATTTGTTTGTTACATGAGCTTTTTGAGTGGATAAACATAGGTGATCAAATGTGAAAATAATAAAGTTTTTCAAAATTTTATTGGTGTTACAGCAATCAACATTTTAAGTAAATTTGAGCATAGCAAGAGTAATCATGAATTTCTCAAAAATGAAGATCCAAACTGACTACATGGATTTTCCATTGACAACATAAGAAGAAAAACACAAAATAATATTGTGGGAAGAAAATTATGGATTTAGTTGTGGAGATGTTTCACAATTGAAGCAATACCTTATTGGTGGATATGATAAAGGCAAAGAAGAGTAAGAAGACTAAGAGAGAGGAACAATTTAAAAGCATCTTACTGACTAGAGTTTCAACATTCCATGGGAAGAGTAGAGTTAAAGATTTTCTAGAACTTTCAGTTAAAGGCATTAATGATAACATCGACTACCCTCCAATTAGGAATGGCAAAAGGATAACAATTTTATAATGGAGATATTATGCAATCCAGAAATGAACAATGGCAAAGGGAGCAATTTGGGTCATGTGTTGTATTCTACTTTTTTGGACACCAAGTGCTGTATACTATATTTGTTATGTTAAACAATGTGTAGACTTAGTTTCACATTGTGTAATGTGTATTGGTCTCTTATGCTTAGTTAATGAATCATCAATCTTCTACCTATTCTCTTGTTTTCTTAAATGGTATCATTAGGCTCTGAAAGTTTAAAAAATAGAAAAAAAATCCTAGGTAGGGAGGAGGAGGGAAGCCCTAGTCACCACCCTCCTCCCAACCAACCACCAACATCTCAAGCCATCTGCCTCACCAGAAACTCTCTCTCTCTCTCTCTTACTCATACTACCTACACTGAATCCGCCATTCCCATGTCTCCTTGTTCACTACTGTAGTCGTCATCTCTCCTACTCATCCTTCTGTTATTGTCCCAACCAACCAATCACCCACACGCACTCCACCCACCCCAATGACCACATGCACATCAACACCTACATCATCAACCCACTTCTCCCACCTTGTTTGTACTAAAACCGCTTGTCGTTGGTCAAAATATGGTCATCGACCCCTCGTCAGCCTTCTGTCACCATTATGACAATGCCAGCACCTCCTTTGTCAACCTTTGATGCTTCATCAACAAGTTCAACTATAACTGTTGCTTTAGCCAAGTTTGCATCAATGGGACACGAATCCAATTCACATCTACCACCACATACATGCATTGAGGTTGCAAAGGGGAAGACAAATAGATGAAGAAGAAGGCGGTGGTGCTCACATGAGGAGAAAAAAAGGAGAAGATGGTAAAGCATGTGCATGAGTAAAAAAACGGGGGAAGAATAGAATGGAGAAGGATAATAAAAAAATTGAAAAAATGGTGAAAGTATAAAAAACGAAAAAAAATCAAAAAAAATTTCAGAGTAGTTCATATTTACTTATTTTACTACCTCCTCGTGATTGGACATTTATTATTATTGCCTTTTGCAATTACTTTTGCCACAACAATTGATATTTCTATTTGGATTGTATCATTCGATGGTTCTTTTTCTGTCTTCACATAATTAGAGATTTTCTATTGCTACTGCATCAATGATTGGAAGCTTACTACTACTAGTGTTTTTCTCATTTCAAATTGAGTTTATTTGTATTGTTGAATTTGTTATACAAGCTACATGCTCCAGCTTGAGGGGAAGTGTAAAAGAATATGTGTTGATTTCCTACATTGTTTAATGAGTATTGTATCTTTTTTATGTAGCCTTTATATAAAGAAATCTTATGTTTAGTTAATGAATCATCAAAATTCCACCTATTCTTTAATTCTTACATATTTGATTTTACGGATTTTTGAAAAGACCAAGTTGATAGGAAATATTGCAAGATTTGTGATGTTTGTCACAAATCATATATAAAAACAATCTTTTGTATTCATATACGAGGGTAACTAGTGTTGTGCTAGTGGATTAATTTGTCTTAGGGTCACTCAATTTGCATCAATTCATATGGCACTTCAATCTATGCATGAAAAGAACAATAGATCAAGGCACAACTCTGAAAAGTCATACAAATATGTTGGTAGTGATAGTACCATTGGTAGAAAAGTTACACCTATCATAAATAACCACACTTTAGGAGAATGCATCAAAAGCAAGAATGTAATGAAATTGACGGAAACCCACAAAGAATGTCTAATGTGAAGCAATGAAATTGATGGAGGTGATACATGATTTTGTAGCAGGTACAAAGATGACCATAGATATTATAAAGGAGAGATGGTTCCAAATTTTCATCCATTACATGAAACTGTCACACAATATGCATAAATATTTACAATTTGAAATACTCCTTTATAAATAAACCAGATTTGTAAGTTTTCTTTTAATGTAGCATTATAATAGAACCCATGATTCAAATATAAACAAACAAGACTTTGATGATCGATCTAATCTCATAACATCACTAAAGACAGTCTTTAGTAAGATTGAGTTTGATATTGACACTCAAATGCAAGTCTTGAGTCGGTTATGAATCTCAAGGGTTGATTGGGTGATTTTGGACATCCTGCATATATATTCATGTCATTTAAACTCTGCTTCCAAGTCTGTAATACAATTTTTGGTAGTGGTGTAGGTGATCCTAGTTAGAGGTCATCAATCCATCTACAGATGAGGCTGGCAACACAAAATCAAGATCATGAAGTCAACTCACCAAATGCACATGATCCATTTCCATATCTTTATGGAAGGAAAAATTGGGGAACTGGAGAGGGTACACAAACAACATAGGATACACAATCATTCTTGGCAAGAATCTTTGACGCTTTGAACATGACTGAACCTCCAAACCCTTATAAAAGATTACCTAACCTTAGTTTCATGCAATCACATCCATTTTTTGAAGGTATTATTGGAAAATGACTAGAAAAAAGAAGTGAATTACATATTCGTATATATTTTCTAGGGTTCTGTCAGAATTTTCTATCTTTAAAATCAATTAACAAAATTTAAACATTGTACCAATATATATAATCAAATACAACACAGATATAATATATTAATATATAAGGCAAAATCTGATAATTCCTCCAAAAACAGATTATATATATATATATATATATATATATATATATATATACACACATTAAATCTTAATTTGTGATGGCAAGGATATATACCTAGTGCTTAATTTTTTTGGCATGCTACTAGAGAACCTAACCATAGTTATTTAGGTGCAAATCTAAGCATCAAGGCATAATAACAAGGCTAAGCATTTCAACTAGTAAGAAGTCAAATTTTCAGGAACTTTATATTTGTACTATTGCAGTATTTTATAATCATTGTATTATTGAGTAAAAATTGAATATATTGACAAATAATATCATAAACTGAAACAATAAGGGAAATTGCTTTTAGTTTATCTATGATGCTGAAACTGTGTTGGCAACTGAATACACCTAGGCATTAAGACACCTCCCATGATGGCACCTGAGAGTCATGGTGCATTGATAATTATGGCTCTAACATAGATGAACAATACCAGCAACTACATACATAACAAAATACAAAAGTAAAAGAATGAATGCTTACCCACAAACCCACAGATAAATATTTTCAACAGAATTTCGCTTCAGCAACAGATTTGTGTACCATTCAGCCCATTCATTCTCCTGTAATTAATACCATACAAAGTCAACATCTATGCTACAGGAAAAGGAAGGACTTTTCCCGTAAAAAGAAATACAAAGTAGAAACTATCATAGATATACATGAATCCCTTAAAAAGATACCTAGTACTAGTAATCTAAACAACTTGGCTAAATAGAAAAAGTTACCTAGATAGATGTATTTATCACTCAGAAAAACATATAGAAGGATAAAAAAGCACAATTAAAAATCGTTCAGAAACTTTCTTATTGATCTGAGTATCTTTTGAAAGAAATATATGACTTCTCATTATATTCAAAATATGAGGAACTATGCTCACATACAAAGAGATTCCAAACCAAAAACCCCTTTAAAGAAAGTGGGCCACCCACAAAGACCCTCTATGTGTTCTATCAACCCATTAAACAACAGATATATTTGCAATGAACTGAAATCAAGATTGTGATATTTTTCTTATCAGAGGACTGATGATGCCCTAATGAAGTAGAAAAGAGTTGTAAGATTTCTACATAACTTCATATTATGCACTTTGATCAACTATTATTCCAATTCCAGTTCTTGAAAGAACAATATAGTAATTTTTCTTCTTATCACAGTATTAATTATTTTCATAAACTTCCTCATAGAAGTTTCTACAGTTCATGATACAACAATCCAAGCCATAATTCTACTATCCCAGGTCAGCCATGTAAATCTTTTACTTTCAAGTACGTCTATCTATTGTCAACTCTTAGGTTAAATTACATAAATTTAAATCTTCTTTACAATTTCTAACAAATAGTTTTAGGTCTACCTCTACTTTTAATTTCTTCTATAACAATTAGTTCTTTTCACCTAATTGGAGCATTTCTTTATCTCCTAAGGATATCACTAAACAACCTAAGTTGATTTTCTCTTTCTTTAATAGGTGCAACTCCTATTCTATTCCTAATAAAAGTATTTTTAGTCTATCCCTTCTAGTATTATCACTCATCCATCCAAGCATGTGTATCTCAACAACACTAATTTTTGGATATGATCATGCTTTACAACCTAATAGACAATAGATAAACAAGGAAATCAAGTACATAAAAATACAATGAAATGGAAAAAAGGTTATGGAGCATTGCAAATGGAGAGTAATGGAACTACAGACAATAGGTTAATAGGAAAATCAGGTATATAAAAAACATTGTACAACAAGATCTGGAAGAAAACTTGCATATCTCCTTGACTAAATACAAAGCATGTACAATCATCAACAATGGTAACAATGGATATATCATAAATGTATAGTCTGTCAAAACAGGTAGAGATACCTGACATGTGAAATGTTGCCACAGAATCTAGAATACAATAAGTATCTATAGAAGGAAGTAAGGCAACACGTGTAGTAGCACTTGAGGTAGAAGTTTGGACGCTAAGAGTCTATTCACGAGCAGTTTTTTTCAACTTCCAAAATCACTTCAAATGTCATTATTACTGTATAGATTATAAAGTATAAACTTTTATTACCTAAATTATTATATAATTTCAACTTCGTTCATGAAACGCTCTTTCCAACTCTCAAAACTAAAAAAAACTGCTAATGAATACACCCTAAGAATGATGGAACATAATCCTTATGACAAGGATACTCCTATCGTGAAATAGTGATGACTCCTTGGATGGTTGCCAAAGGTGTTGTAGGAAGTGTTCCAAGAAGTGTCTTTATAACTACACAAGTCCACCGTGGTTTACCAACCTTATCTTAAAACATCTAAAATGGTCAATCCTACCAAAATGATGACATTAATGAAAGCTCTACATCCTTTTGCCCATGACCACAAGATGAATTTGCCACCAATGCTAAACCTCATACTTTGCAAAGGTTTCCTCAAGATCCAGCATTCTATGAGCACAAAAAATTTGTACATAGATGAAGCAACATCTAAATTCAAACCTAACAAATTTGCCACAACAATCAATTCTTCTCTCTACTATTTTATCTTAGGCATATCAGCAACATGGGCTGATAAATATCTAATTCTTCAATTAATTCCTACAAAATATTGTAGTAATCTTGTGGGTTTTGACCACAATGCTTGGGAGTAAAAAGTTGCTCATAACTTGAAAGGTTTTAGCAATATTGTTCTCATACCCATAGGTCTTTCTAAGGAGGTCTAAATTCTCTTTGCTAGTCACATCATAGTCACTCCCCAAGCCATAAAAGGCTTTATATTGCCCAACATTGACAAAGTAATTGCTCATCATCCGCTAACCAATCTGCATGTGTGAAATCTTTTACTTCAACTAAGGGATCTTTAAGGTGGTGTAACATGCAAAATGTGCAACTACAATGTTTTCAAAACTTCTCACTCACAATATATAATTTGTCATTCAACTTTTCTGATGTTATTGCAAAACTATGAAGAAGGTTATCCCAAGCAGCCATACTAATTGATCATTGGTTTTTCTGGAACCCCCCCTCTTTTTGGAACCCTTTTTCTGAACGTAAAGCACATACCTCAACTTCCTCGAATGACACAACTAGAGATGCCTAAAACAACTAGATCACTCGACTTCCACAGACAATGCATGAGTCGAGATGCCTTTATTCATTGGTTCCCACGATCGGTGGATAAGTGAAGCGGCAGTTAGGGCTGAGATGGATACCCTAAAACCCAACCAAATTTGGAGAATAAATTTCACCCTAAAAGGGAACTCTTCTTTTTCCCATGGCCAGAAAAGAGAATCATGTAAATTAAATTGTGCTTAGCATATGATGCACCATATGAAACTGATTCACAGATGCACATAATATTTTATATTTGAATGTCCTCAAGAACAATGTGCAAGTCCAAAACAAAATCACATTTCCCATTCATAAATGTATGAATTCACTTGATTGAAAATGAACGATCACTGGGAATGTACGAAACATCATAGAAATTGTATTTACAAATAGTTGTTTCAAGGCTAACACAATAGAAAATATTGTTAATGACGTTGAACAAACTAAAGAAATAACCTGCAAATGCACTTTTATTATGTCAACATTGTTTGCCAACTGAATGAGCTTGTTGGATATACGTGTAATATGGCCGATGCTACCAATTCTAGGTGGCAATCTTCCATCAACAGGCACAGTAGGCTGCAAAAAAAAGAATGCTATCTGCTTTGTGACATAAGTTAAATTTCTTTAAGCCTCAAAATTATGAATAATGCAACCTGTTATAATGCCAACATAGGTAAAGACATGCATAGATAAATTTTATTAGTTTGCTTATTTAGTTCTGTGAATATACAACGAGATGTTACCATATGAGAGTTTGCTGATAAAGTAGAACCCCGCTCTGCCCCAAGAATCTTATGAACAATATCACAGTCTACAATAAGATGTTCTACAAGGAACATTGTTTTGCTCTCCAAGCAAGATAGAATGATGCATTCAACAAGATGGTGTAGGAAATTGTGAAATGGATAGCTGCAAACATCATCAAAGGCATTGGTGACCTTTCATTTGTGACACATAAAATTCATGTTAACGCAACAATACTTACTCAAAAAACATGTTTACAACACATTTGATGATTCCTGAGCGAATTAGCTCCTTTTCAGCATCTTCGTTGCCAATTGTCAATAAAACAGATACAAACTCTACTATCTTGCATATTTATAACAAAAAATGTCAGTATCAAGAGGAACCATCCATGCAACATTACAATGGGATTTGCCTTGCTGCAATGGTTTATTCAGCAAGTGAAATTCTAATGTTAATATGCAGAATCAATCATTTGGCTAAATATAATTTTGAAAGGGGCAATGAATTGTGTTTTCCTTAACTAAGGTTTACACATGTATATAATGAGTAATAGAGAACCTAACATAGGCGGATATCCATTTAAAATTTAATTTAATAACAGGACTCCAATAACAAAACATCTAATACATGACTCTAACACTTTACTTCAAGTTGAAGGTTTGAAGCAAATATATCAATCATGTCCAATTTGGTAAAAAGAGCCATAAATCACCAATACTAAAGCGTTTGGAAAAAATATCTACAAGCTGCTCCAAAGACTAGGAGTAAGGTGTAGAGACCACCATTCATCACCATGTTATGAATAAAATACCAATCCATGTGATCACACCTTTCAACACCAAGCCAAGAATAAAATGGTGACCATGTCTACTATACATCATACCTTGTCCTAAACCAACGCTGACTCAACACTAACAAAATCCATCTAAAAGTAGATTGTGCACAAACAAGGTGGTTGTATGCGAGATTGACTAACTCTAAAACATTGGAGTGGTGGGGATCATCAAGAATCATATAACAAAATATTCTTAAGTCTGGCTGGTTTCAACATTAGATAGTGTTCAATTATGAGGATACCAAGTGAATTTAGTTAGAGTTGACTAGCTCCAAAGTTGGGATATCTTCAGCCTTACCAATTTCAACATCAGATGGTCCTTGATAATGATGCCAAGCAAAACCACATAAGAATCAATTTCATGAAGCATTTTGCCTTTCAATTGCCTTAATCAAGCAAGCCCCTAACCTATTCAACACAAATTTTTCTACCAAGCTTAGGCTGCCACTTCCACCTAGTGACTCTTTCACAGCTCCATCTTAACTGAATTCATTATTTGGTGGTCCTTGCAATAACGTTGGCCCTACCATGTCCCATGGCCAAGCTTATTGGCATGTGGAAAATGCTTCACATTGTTGAAGTAGGTTGCAAAAAGGGAACAATTGCTTGTCCATGCATTATAGGAAGTCGTGGACAACCTTCTGAACAATGCCAATGAGTTATTGAACAGATGGATCATCATGGAGGAAGGTGAACACGGGTTCAAAACCTGTACATTCCTAATTCCCAATGTTGGTGCTAAGCCTATGGGCCATGATCTACAAAAATGATGATCATGTCGATTCATTGCTGCTAGTCCTTGACATGGTGCAATGTATCTATCAAAATTAGTAAAATTTTAATAATAAGGATTGTTTTTCCAGGCTTCTGTTCTGCTAAGCACCTACAAAGTGGATGCTACCTGGCTTTGGTGGGGATCTAAACCCATATTGCACATTGGGTTGAAATATCACCTAGGCAGGACACATTACATGACAGGCTGGCACAGAAGGCAATATGCCTATCATCCAATATCCTACAGATTTCTGTCCACCATTCTATCCTCATTCCAAGAAGTACTCTCCTCTTCCCAGATCTGATCTACTCTTCAAACCACTGAGAAACACTGGCAAATACTCGAATATCAACTCAGGAAGATCAACAACTTGGCATCCTCATTTTCTCAAGTATCCAAGGCACATAATATTATCATTCCTTTCATATTAATTATACTATTAGGATATACTATTAGGATATACTATTAGGATATACTATTAGGATATATATATATAAGTGTTTCATGTAAATTTTCATTTTTCAAAAGTTTTTAAATTTAAATATTTTCTAATGATTTTATTATAATATAAGGAATTTTATAGTTAACTCCACCAATGGAGGTTAACCCCTTCACAGCCTGTCTCAAACTCGTACAAAGGAGGAGGGTTAGTGTTATGTAGATGGTTACCTATAAAAATTTATCAACTCTTCATGAAGTGAATCCTAAAGATAACTCATGACTTATCAACCCTCAATAATTCTATCTTATGAAAAAATCATCTATATTCACCATTGCTACATATGATAGATCCTAAGGATTAAAAAATTTTGATTTAATAGATATCATGGCCATCTAAGTATATACCTTCAACATTATTCCTACATTCTATATATTCAATTTTTGAATTACTTAATCCAAATCCTTTGGACTCTAATGTATCTCTCTACAATTCTAATTTAAAATTAATTCCTACTTTACTTTTGTTAACAAAAACAATGTCACAAGCAATGCTAAAGTCTAAATTTGAATTTCCCTTTTCATTTTTATTACCAAATGGTTTCTTTCACATCCTATATTTTTCTCTCCTATATGACCATCTAGATTGTCTCCAACAAAGAGTTTTTGACTACCAAATAAGTTATGAAGTAAACTATCCGAATCTTTCCAAAATTTTCATTTAATAGCTTCTCCCAAAACCTATTTGAGGAGCATACATGCTAATTATATTAACTATCACATTTTCCATCTCATGTTTAATCGTTATAATTCTATTCTTCTTACCCCAACAACCATATTTTTTAAAATTTTCTTAAATATTATTCCAACACCATTCTTACACGCATCTTTTCCTGCATACTACATTTTAAAACCAATATCCTGAATTAACTTAGATTTTTCTCCCGTCCATTTAGTTTCTAACAAGCATAATGTATTAATTTTCATTTTTATCATTATATCCACTAATTCCACAATCTTACCAGTCAAGGTCTTAGATTCCAAGATGCTAGTTTAACTTTGGTGTTTTGAATTAACTTCTTTACCCATACTCATCCATTAAAATGTAAAAATCCTTGTTTATTTTCATCTACAACAAGATGCCGATACAAAGCCCTTTACTTAACAATGCTACACACTTACATCCATGGTGTGCAACACTTCCCTCTTATTTTTTTCAATGCATCCAACGTCTGGCATAATGCATCAGTGAAAATGTTACACCCCAATGAGCTATCTTTAGGATGCATATTCATGAGGAGTTGACAAGTTTCTAAAGTTGGTTGTCTACCTAATGCAACCCTCCTCCTTTATCCGGGCTTGGGACCGGCTATGAAGGGATGAACCCTCACAGGCGGAGTTAGGAGGATACCATTAAAATTAAAATAAAATTTCTATAAACTTTTTATTTGCTTTGTTATACTTTGACTCAGAATCTTAAGTTTTAATGTATGACCATGGCAAACGGTTAATGTTGAAAAAAATGCAAATATTTAGATGAATGAGTGATAATACTATAAAGAATAAACTAAAAAAATTATTTCAGTAACAATGTTGTTGCATTAATTGAAAATAAGATGAGAAAAAATCAATTTAGTTAATATGGTTGTATCCTTAAGTTAGAATAAGAGAATTAATTAGTATAAAAAATAAAAAAAAGTAGAGAAAGAATTAATACTACTTGGCTAGGAATTATAAAAAAGATTCAAATTTATATAATTTAACTAAATATTTAATCGTAGACAAAAATTCATGTAATCAATCCCACGTAGTAGGATTATAACTTAAATCATTGTTGTTGTTAAGAATTTTATAGATTTAGACTTGAAATTGTGTATATCCTTCTTGAACCCCAATAGAACAATTCTAAAAAAAATGTAGATCTTTTTTTTATTGTATATTTTCTATTATAACCCTAATTTTCTGATTTGAAGTTCTATCATAATGTACATGAGTTACTTAGAAATAGAATTCCGAAATACTTCCATGATATGAACACCAATATTGGTTGTTCGTAGCATTTTAATAATGAAAACGTCTATAAAGTAAGTCAAATTGATTGTATATGTGTATTACATCTAAAATTATAAAGTCCTAAAGTTTCAAGCCAATTTTGAAGCTTTCTAATGGAAGTTTCTGCTGATATATCCACTAATACTCAAGATGACTAATTTTCCATAGGAATCACTCATAATCAACCTACCACATGGTAACCATCTGAGAGGATTGTCAGTAACTGACATTGTAGGGGACATCTCTAATGTGGCTGTTAGAATTAGTATCCATATTTTTGTAGTATGCATATTTGTAAATATGTTTAGTCCCACATTGGTTAGGCTTTGTTGTTATTTTCATATAACCTTGTTGAAGTATGTGTTAGGGTTTTTTAGTATATGTGTGGGTTTAGTCCACATGGGTATAAGTAGAGGCCTTATATTATCTTAGCAATATAACTTCTCCTTTTCTCTTATACTTAACATGGTATGATAGGATAGGTTTTGAGAGTCTAATATCGAGAAACCTTAGGTGGAGAGGAGGAAACCTAGTCGTCACCACCTCCCAACCACAACAATGCCCTTTTTCCCTCTTTTTTTCTCTTTCACTTGTGTTTCAAGCAACTCTTCCACTTGCACCGTCGCCGCCACCACTAGCACTTCCTTCCCTCCAGCCCATTTCTCGATGCACCACACCAAAGCCTCTCTATCATTGCCTCTCATATGACTGCTATCTTCGCCGATGCAACTTACATGGGTGACTATCTTCACCAATGGACTCCCTCTGCCAATGCGCTTTACACAAGCAAAGACTTTCACTATGCCACAACACCTACTAAGCAACCCTCCTTCAACTCTTTCCTGGTGTTTGCAAGCAACCCTCCTCCCAGATTTGGCAATTCTCCCTTTGTTCTTTGATCCTTATTTGTTGAACCCATTACAATTGCAAACAACAAAATGAAAAGGAGGAAGACAAACGATCAAAGAAAAGAAGATGCACGCATGGTGAGCATGCATAAAAAAAGGTCTTTTAAACCTATAACAAGTAGGATGCTCCAACTTAAAGGGGAGTATTAAAGTATGTATTAGGGTTTAATGTATGTATGGGTTTACAGTCATTTTATATGAGAGTTGTATAGCCACTATAAGTAGAGGCTTTATGTTATCTTAGCAATATAACTTCTCCTTTTCTCTTATCTTAACAAACATTCATATAATCTTCTCTCTTCTTCTTTTCCCACATGGTATCATAGGCTACTCAATACTCCTACTTTAATCTACCCTAATCAACCTGAATCAACTCTAAACGACAGTGGCTTTTTGTCTCTCATTGCCTCAACTCAACTCTCTCTCTCTCGACGATGGTGGTAACTCTCTCATTGTCGTGGCTCTCTCTCTCTCTCTCTCTCTCTCTCAATCTCTCAATCTCTCAATCAACAATGATAACTCTCTCTCTCCCAATGGTGACGACTCTCTCTTAATGGTGACAGCCTTCATGGTTCATACACAAACCCCTCTTGCTCGTAGCTTCTTGTGCATGAACCCCTCATCAAGACAGACTCTCCATGTAACCACTCAACACTTGTGTAGGTAAGCTCATTGTCTCTCTCTTCATCATCTAATCATTGCCTCTCTCTTTGTTGTGACCCCTTTATGGCAACGTCTCTCTTCATCTGATAATCTTTCTCTATCAGCGCCTATGACCCCTCTCTGTGGACTCCTCTGAACCTCATAGTCATAGCACCTCCATGGCTATCTTGATGGCTATCCAAATCATGCCAATTTTTCTCTTCTACTATGCATCCTCTTCACGATGTTACTTCTTGTCAACATTACCTATGTTGCTTCCACCAATCAACACTAGTTTTAAGAGACCTCTCTCACAACATGAGCTTTCATTCCATAACACAGAGTCAATAGAACTAGAGTGGCACATCCAATGGAAAGAACTATCTCATTTTGGTTCATAGCTTTAACAAGTTCCTTCTTACTTATCAAAGACTAAAGCACATAACCCGTGTCAGATCCTAAGGATGTTTACTATGAGGATTGGTGTGTGGCTGATGCTATAGTAATTTTGTAGTTCACAAATGTTATGGAGCCATTGATTGCTCAAAGTATGGCAATGATAGAACCTACAAAGAAAATGTGGGATACCTTACACTTAACTTATGGATATGAGAAAAATATCTCTCGTGTTTTTGAACCATACAAACAAATCTTAAGCATTAGCCAAGGGGATCATCCTATCCAAGACCATTTTGCAGACTTCCGGGTATTCGCCAATGAGCTTAAGGCACTTCAACTATTGACATCAGTACTAAAAATGAATTGACAGTCATGACATTTCTTTACAGCTTCAACTCAGACCTTGAGGACAATCTTCAGGCCAAAATATTGGGGGAGATCAGATTCCAGACTTACGATTGACCATTTTCAAGGAAATAAAGATTTATCCTCGGATCTGTAGCTCTAGTTCTAATCATTCCACAATCACTACTAAGGGTAGTGGTTGAGGTACAAATAATCAAAATAGCAAGAATGGGCATGATTGTTTTCCACCATGTGAACACTATAGGTGCATGAATCACCTCCTAGAAAAATGCTGGAAAAAGTTTGATAAACCTGCATTACAAAATTATTGCTTGTTACATCTGAATTGTATCCAACTAGTCAAGTCACAAATACATCAATAGTAACTGTCACACAAGATGAATATGCTGAATTTTTGAAATTTATGGAACAATAATCTTCAAGTAGCTCCTCCTTAACCATGGTTGCTTCATCAGCTACTTTCAATCTTCTGGCCTCCAATAATAATTCTTGAATTATAGACTGAACAACATCCTCCTACATGGCAAGTACTAGCAAATTATTTTGTCACCTTTCTACCTTGGCTAATGCAACCTCTGTTTCTACCACCAATGGACACATTCAATTTTTAGAAAAGGTGTTGTTCAAGTCACACCTAACATCACACTTGATGATGTTCTATTTGTTCTTGATTTTCCTATAAACATTTTATCCATCAGTCCAACCACTTAAAGACTTTCTTACTCAGTTACCTTTTTTCCTTTCCATTGTGTTTTTCAAGAACTACGGATGGGAAGGAGAATTGGTTTGGGCTGTAAAACAAAGACTAATGTGTACAAGCTGGTTTAAGATGAGTTACCTCAAGAATTTCCTTGTTTGGCCTCCATTTTAGAGTCATCTATACTTTGATATTACCGTTTAGGACATCCTTTACACCAGAGTCTTACCTTAGTGTTTTGTTCCTAAATTTTGTTGTGAATCATCACACCAAATTGGGACGAGTTTGCTCCTACATCTCTCAATTACATCTTTGTTGGATACTCCCATACGTTAAAGGTATATCATTGTTATCATCCTCTCACGAGACATTTTCTTGTCTCCCCTGATCTTTCCTTTTTTGAGTCTCATCCTTTCTTTAAGCCCAATACAAATCCTACTCAAGGACTACCTAGTTTGTTACACATGATCACCTACACCCTTGCCTCAAGGATTTTGCTTTTAATATTCTCTTAGAGTCTATTCCCAAGAATCACTATGAGGCATTACAATTCCCTCACTGGAAGGCGGCTATGAATGAAAAGATATCAACTTTAGTATCTCAACAAACTTGGACTCTTGTTCCTCAACCTCTAGATGCTAGTGTTGTCACTTGTTGTTAGGTTTACATTATCGAGTACAAGCCTAATGGCACTATGGATAGTTACAAGGCTCATCTTGTAATGTATGGCTTCAATCAAACCTAACATGTAGACTATGAAGAGACATTCTCACTAGTGGCTTATTTCAACTCCATTCAAGTACTTCTCTTAACCAATCCTCGGAGACGCATTAGTTAGATGCCAAAAATCTCTTCCCATATGATGACTTATAGGAGACAATGCTAATGGAGAAACCACTAGGATATGCAACTCAAGGGGAGAATATGATACGTCATCTTAGAAAGGTCATCTATGAGTTCAAGCAAAGTCTACAGGCATGGTTTCAAGAATTCAATGATGTAGTGATTCAAGGAGGCGCTGACATTATTTTTTCTACCTATCTAGTTGCAGTTTGTTGTTGCCTTTACTTTCTTCTGTTGGTTTTCTTGTAACTTTCCTAGTGGGGTTTTGATCTAGCCCACTGTCAAGACATTTTTCTTAATAAAATCCTTAAAATATTTGCACTACTATATGAGTGAGAACTAAAATGCATTTGGATATTAAATATGGGTATTGAGTAATGTTACCTTTAGGCGAAGATTTCCAAGAGGAGGTTGTAATCTTCCATATGTGGTAGGTAAAACTGACACAGAAGAAGACGCATTCAAAAGCCTCACTAAGTCACCTGCAAACCAATATGTGAAAATCAATAGAAAACACACCAATGGTAAATATTTGAGCAATGAAATGTTGATGACAATTACCATCCAACTATAAACATTGGACAAGATTTTAAGATTGCCAACATAAATTTGACAAGGAGCAATAAATACATACAAACATGCACATGCACACATACATCTACACACACACACAAATATTATTTTGAATTGCTAAATTTAATTTAAAATAAAGGTGATCAAAAACCGAATTATGTTAATTTCTATGTTATAGTGTTACATTCTTTGTAAATTAGTATTATCGTTTTGCAGATTAATTTACCTATAATATGGTACATGAAATGATTTTTTTAATATTTCTTAATTTGATTGAATTTTAAAATTTCATATTTGCATATAAAACAGTAACACAAAATAATATCTAAAAATCTTTGGTGTTACTGATTTGAAGTACAAGTACTTTCACAATTATGTAAATAATATATCAATTCCACACAAATGTACGTAAAAAATGGTTTGTACCACTTGATTTATTAGTGTTATTGTTTTCACTTTTTTGATTAAACAAAATTACGATTAAAAAATTAAATTCAGTATCTTAGTTTGGTATTACATTGCTAAATAAAAATTAAAAAAAACAATAATACATTTAGGTTATGTTAGGTTGCAAATAATTTAATTCTAGTGTAATGTAATTGAATTGCATTCTCTAATTAGATTAAAGTATTTGATTTTCATGAACATAAGCTTTGAAATTTGATTTTAACAAATTATGTTCTTTCACAGTTCACTCGACAAAATCAACCAAATAAAATTGATTCTATATACAATTTTATGATTAATTTATATTTAATTACCAAATATTGTAATTTGATTGTACAATATAATTTAATGAGATTACATGGAGATTACAATCAACCAAATGAAGTCTAAGAGTTCACGTTTACATTCATTTTCTTGGATAATGCATGCTCTAGCGTTATCAAATGTTGACCAAAGGGAGCAAGTGGCAACACAAATGTCAACCGGCTGATGGATAGTGACTTAACGGGTGTATGGGGGCTTGTAAGGAGGAAACATAGATGTAACCAACAGGTGGATGGCAGCAAGGGACATGCAAAAAAAACAAAAAAAAGGGACATGCATGGCAGGTGGTGATGCAGATATTGGAATGGGGATTCGAATGAATGGATATGGCAACAGGTTGGTCATATGCATACCAGGTTGCCTGTGTGCAATGAAAACAAAAACATCACTTTTTGCATGTGATGCCTAAAGAACAAAGGCATCATTTTGTGTTTAAAAAATAAAAGTAGGATGTGCCTTTCAGTGACAAGTGGTGAGATTCACTCAGTGCATTTAAGATGCCTTGTGCATGCTTGCCAAATTTGTTCATGCAATTATCTTATATTCCAACAGTTACTAAGTCTTTTTAAAACAAAACCTACCCATCTGTTTCAGGTTTTCTTATGTGGTTTTCTCATTTTATTTTGATCAAAATCTTAAGGACGGACGGTTAGGATGTACCTCATTTTATGAGGACAAAGGGAAGATATACTGTGTATATTACACACACAATGCATTGCAAGCAACTAAAATATACCTCAACAAACCACTATCACTGATGTCAAAGGTAAACAACAAGCATAAGATTGAATTTATAACAGGGACAAAAATAATTCACCAAGTTTCTCGAGCATGACATCAACAGTCTCTGCAGTGATGGTAGCAACGGATCCATGGGTGAAACAAAATGAACGATATGATGTTGGGGCAAGCTTCTTCGGATCAAGCAATGATATGCAAATAGTCAATGAATAAACTAAAACAGAATTTGGCCTGCAATCCTCCAATGCATGACAAAGCAACCTCCCCACAAAGCTGAAAATAAAAACAATTTTCATAAAAAGAGTAAATACTCAGAAAATAGAAGAAAAATCAAACCATTAATCTCCACAATGTGGTATTGGTAACATGAATGATTTCTCTCCATCTGTTGCCATCCATCTTTAAACTTTTTGTTAAATTATGCATTTTTAAATTTGTCCACTGTTTCTAATCATGTAATTTTCAGCCTTTACCATCTCTTTTAGTTTTTCCTAAATTTATTAATTTTCCTCCTCTTATAGAATATGTACAAAAGTTACAGTTGCAGAAATGCAATTACTTACATGAATGAGAAGTAATACTATAAGGGATAAGTTAAAAAATAATTTTATTAGCATTGGTGTAAAGATTGCATCAATTGAAGAGAAGGTAAGAAAAAACCAGTTTAGTCATATTCTTAGGAGACCAAAGGATACACCAGTTAGAAAAGGAGAATTAATTAATGTAAAAGAAATTAAAAGAAGACCAAAACAAATTAGAAAATATGAGAGAATATTTAAATGTACGTACATTAGCTGAACATTTAACAATAGAAATATTTGGGAAAAAAAGATTCACAAGATCAACCCCAAACGGTGCAGTTACGGCAAAGATTTGTTGTTATTTGTTTTTTTATAAATACCCATCTTAAGATTTTATGGAAAAAAATCTAACAATCTAAACTGATTTAATCTCATTTTGGTCCTCAAATGATGTAACACCAACTATTTAATATAAATACAGTTTCCACCATTACTGTTACAAGCCAATCTTCCCCTGTGGTGTCAATGTCTGGTCACGAGGGGCATGTGTCAAAGTGCATAAGGCACGAGATGTAGTGCATGACTAGCATTGGGTTGTGATCGGTTATTCTATTGCTTCAACATGAGTGGGCACACATCAAATGTTACACGTCATGAGTGGAAACTGCAGGAGCCAGTTGATGGCAAGCTCAATCCCTAAAGGTATCAGGCACATAATAGGTTGCTTTTTTTGTAATGGGAAGGTCATTCTCCATGGCAAGACTGGCACGAGAAACTTATTAATGAAATTCATAGCTACCATTTTGGTGGACACGCAAGGTTCGACAAGACCGTATGAACCATCATGAAAAATTTCTTTTGGAAGGGATTGTCAACAACGGTACATGCATTTATACGTGAGTGTAGAATTTGTCAGTAGTGCAAGGCAGACACGACTAGCTAGCCAACTACAGCCCCTACTAATGTTGAACCTTCCTTGGCATGACATGGCGAAAGATTTTATCATTGGTCTATTGCCTTCCAAAGGATATTTTGTAATATTGGTTGTGGTGGACAAACTTTCAAAGTATGGCCGCTTCATTCCCCTTCGCCACTCATACACAACAAAGAAAATTGCTCAAGCATTTGCCTCCTCTATTGTCAAGCTTCATGGGCTGCTGACAAGCATCATGAGTGACCATAACCCTATTTTCACTAGAAAGTTTTAAAGGGAGCTCTTTCAAATGATGGAGACAAAGTTGCATATGAGTTCTGCCTACCATCCATAAACGAATGGCTAGAGCAAAGTCCTCAACCACTACCTTGAAACCTATCTCAGGTGCTTTTGTTCCTCTTCTCCCGCAAGACAGCTAGAATGGTTGTTGTGGGCAAAGTATTCCTACCATATGGTGTTCCACCTTTAACCCTCCTCTCCTTTGTTCCAAGGATGATGCAAGTTGGCAAAGTAGCCCACCAATTGGAAGCTCATGATCAAGCTATAGCAACCCAAAAATCTCATTTCCATTGAGCTTGTAACCACATAGATGGACAATAGGGATCGTCAAAAGCTGTACAACATGTATGATTGGATCTACTTCAAGTCGCAGTTGTATGATCAATTCTTAGTTAGACCTTGAAATTTTTAGAAGTTGGATTGCCACTTCTTCAGACTATATTGCATCTTGCAATGGGTCGGCGAAGTGGCATAGAGATGCCTGTGTCCACCACGTTTTCATGTTTTGCAACTTCACCAATTTTATAGTGTTCCATCGAGAGAAGTCACATAGTAACTGCCCAAGGAGCTTCATTCGCAGCCCAAACAACCCCTAGCTCTTCTGTGCCAACATATAGTGAATCAACAGGGTCAAGCTACAACACAGTTGCTAATCCAATGGCAACATGAGAGTCCTGACAACGCAACTTGGAAAAACTATTATGATTTCGTTTCTCGATTCCCTGATTTCAAGCTTGAGGACAAGCTCATGTTTGAGGGGGAGGGAGTTGTTACAAGTCAATCTTCCCTTGTGACATCAATGTTCGGTCACAAGTCAAAGCATGTAGGGCACATGTCAAAGTGTGTGAGCATGAGACAACACGTGATTGGCACTGGGTTGTGATATTCTATTTCTTCAAAAAAAGTGGGTACCCATGTCATGATTTGAGTGTTTGAGTCATGGGTCTTTGTATTGGTTAGTCATGCAGATTGTGGTTCGTTGTAATGTTTGGTTGTGGAGTTTGTGTTGTGTTGATCATGAGAGAGTGGGTCGTGATGACCCAAGTCATGTTGTATGGACTATTTATCTTGCTTGTGAAATGTTAAGGTCGCATGTTGGAACAAGGGTGTTAGTATTCTGCTCTGGCATTTTCCCTTCTTGTTCAATCTACCATTCTCTCTACCACCACGACACCTTTGTGCACTCACTCACAGGGATTGCAAGATGCTGGATCTTCTACGGCTAACAATTAGTCTACCATCCTTAAAGTTAAATTAATTTTTATAATTGTTGTAATGTGCTAGAGGTGTCAATGGGTTGTGCCGACTCGACATAGCCCAATTTTATCAAAGGCCCAACACTGTTGGTGCCAACTATTGCAACTTGTGTCTCAAGAATTCAACCTATTCACCTACCCTTGCTATCTACAAGAAGGCCTTACTTTCTAGTAAATTAAAACTTTAAACATTAAATTCTAAATCTTAAATGCCAACCTGCAAGTCAAACTTCTTAAATCGTACAAGCTTCTAATTAGAACATGATGGCTAGCAACAAATCTCTAGAAAAAAAATCTTTATAATATCATTGACAAGTTGAGTGCTAAAAACTATTTGATGTGGGTCCAAAGTTTTAACTTTCATTGTTGTGCATTGGAAAGTTAAACACCTTACTCAATAACTACCTAACGTAAAGAACAATTTGTGATGCAAGGCAAGTAAGCCACTCAACCATAATCACCAACATAGTAAATGGCATAAAAGGAAATATTGCTCGAGGTGTGATGATGCTTCAGCTGACAAAGAAAATTTCAAATATCTTCAAGTACATATATAGACATGAGAACAGCATTTCACATGTATTTCAAATTTATGAAAAACTTTTTATACAACGCATGGAAGACCAGTCAATTCAAGATAATATTACTACACTTTGTATACTACTAGAGGAGCTTGATATGTATCATCCACAAGCACCTGATGTTACCACTATGTCATTATCAAGAGAATCTTGCAGTTCACATATATATCTTCAGCTTGAATATAAGCTCTCTTCTTAGGTTTGATAGATTCTTGGAACCGACACTCTTTTAGATCATGAAACTGTCTTCTCAAATGTATTATGGATCACCACTATGTCTCATGCACACACTTCAAATCAATCTACCATTGTTGCTAAACAAGGATGTGGTCATGCCACTAACCAAGGATGACATAGAGGATGTTAATTGTGCCAAGGTCCAACCAACCATAGATCACGTCACCATTAGGGCCTATTTGTGTCAACATAAATAATGAAAAGGGAAATAACAGCTAAGTCTAGAATTCATGGGAAATATTGTTAAAAAAAATTTAGATAAATTTTATGTTGCTCTCAAAATTTTTTATTTAAATAGAACTTTGACAATACTGTGATTCTTTAAATGTTACCCGTCAAATCACTTCTCCTTGCGTATTTCAACAAAATGAAATTATAAAGCATAAACATCAACACGTTCTTGATGTTTGAACTCTTATACTCAATATCAGTGTGCTTAAATACTTATGAACTAATGTTGTTCTTACAATTCTATTAAATGTTAGTGTTATATTCTAGATTCATTTATGTCCTAAATGGATGTCCGGTTAGGAGTTGTATATATGTGTATTTCTCTACTAGTGAAAAGCATGGACGCTAAACTATTTGGGTTGTCCCTCTTAACTTAGTATCGGAGGACATCCTAGGGCTTCTGCCACCATCTTCCATTACTGTCAGCCACCGTCAAACACCTGCACCTTCGCATTGCAAGGACTCACACGTGGGACTCCGTTGTCCGCAACCTTCTCGTCGCGTGCCGCCGTTCTCGTCCAAAGCTTCCGCACTTCACGGTTGTCAATTCCACCAATGCCAACCGCAATATCCTATGCAGATACCTCTTCCTATCCTGACTGGAATAACCTTCGGTGGTCCTGTCCCGATTGGAGTCACCACCAAAGGTCCTTATCCTAGCTAGAGTCACTACCGGAACTCACTGAAGGTGGGCCGCACATCTTCCATCCATCGGATCTTCTATCACTAGGTTCTGAAGTGGCAGCTTCCATCCGTCAAATCACTCACCGTTGGTCTCCCTCTTGAAGTTCTGTCTGTTGACCTCTTCATGGCAGCTTCGTCTAAAAACTCCACCTTCACTCAAACCTCACACCCACCTAGTAGTGATCTTTTGATCCGAAGTTTTCCAAGAACTTCAGAACGTCTCAATGGATCCAACTACATATTGTGAGATCATAGTTTTCAGAGGATTGTGGTTGCTCACCGATAGGAGTGCCATCTTTTTCACCCTCCACATACAGAAACTAACTCACACCATCGAGATTGGTAGGTCGATGATGCAGCCATTAGTTTGTGAATGTTGACTAATATGGAACCCCATGTTGCACGAGGGGTCACCATGATAGACACTGCTAAAGAGATTTGGGATAACCTTCGTCAAACTTATGGAAATGAGAAGAATATTTCTAAAATTTTTCAAGTTTAAGAAGAATTGTTTCAAATCAAGCAGGAAGACCACACTTGTCAAGAACATTACAGTTTGTTCAGATGATTGATAAATGAGTTAAACATTTATCAACCTCCTACCTCAAATTTTGCTACTTTTCAACGATATCACAAGAAGCTCACGGTTGCTATCTACCTTGCAAGTCTCAACTCAGATGTGGCCTCTCAAATTCGAGGACATGTGTTACATGCTGACCGGATGCCTAGCTTAGCAAAGACCTTTGCCAAGGCCGAGAGGGTTTCCACGCCTGCTCTCATGGATCAGTTTACACTTGTTACATCAGGTGGGCATGGGCATGGAAATATAGGAGGACAAGGTGATCGAATACACCCAAAATGCCAATGGTGTAGAAGGTTTGGACACAAGTCAGAGAAGTGTTGGACTAAATTACCTCATTTGAAACAGCAAGTCAATGCCAACATAGAAAAACCTATCAACACTATTGATGTCACTCTGGACTCTACTGTTACCATCTCGCAAGCAAATTATGAGTGTTTCCTTCAATTGCAGGTGTCTGAACCCATTGCCATGAGCACCCAAGCTACCTCCTCATGTCATCCAAGTACTAGTGTTAGTACTGCTCTGCTTGCTTCCAATGATGATCCTTGGGTCATAGATTCGGGAGCCTCCTCTCACATTTTAGGTGAGTCATCCTTGTTTGAGCGTCTATTCACCGTCACCAACAAATCCACCATTACCATTGCTGATAGTCGTTCCTACCTTATTTCTGGAAAGGGGGTAGTTCAAGCTTCCTCCCAGATGAGGCTAAACGACGTTCTCTATGTCCATGAGTTTTCTTTCAACCTTTTGTCCATTGGTGTCATTACTGTCCAACTACTATGTTCAATAACCTTTTATCCTTTTCATATTACCTTTCAAAACTTGCAGACGGGTCGAAGGATTGGTTTGGGGCGTAAGAAGAGTGTGGGCGAGGTGTACTTGCTAGTCCGCAACGATGTACCTCGTGGCCTAGTTGCATGTTTATCAAGTACAAACTCTTCAATTCTATGGCATTATCGGTTGGGTCATCTATCTTGGCAAAAGCTTCGTCAAGCTCTTCCATGGATTTCTATTTCGTCTTTTAATTGTAAGTCATGTCAGCTTGGAAAACATCATCGTGCTATTTTTAGATAGTTACATCTTGTGTCATCTAAAAGTATGTTTGATCTTGTTCACTGTGATGTATAGGGTCCTAATCATGTTACGTTTGTTCAAGGTTAGAAATATTATATTGAGTTTATTGATGCTTATTCTCGTGTATCTTGGACTTATTTATTGAAAGATTATCATAGACTTATTGATGTTTTCCAAACTTTATTGGCTGAAACAAAGAATCATTTTGTCTATCTGTCCAAAAATTTTAAGAACTGATAATGTGTTTGAGTTTGTGCAACGTGATTTTCAAGCTATTTGTTCTTCTCTTGGTATTATTCATCAAACCCTCTACTCATCCCACCTCACCTCCTTCCTCTGACTCCGTGAACAAGTCCATTCCCTCACCATCTCAAGATGACCTACCTATTGCCCTCATGTACTCAACATCATTTAACTCAAGTTATTTCTTATGCTAACCTTGGTTCCACCTTCCACAACTTTGTCTTGTCCATTTCTTCTAAATCTTTACCCAAAGATTATCAGGAAGCCCTCCATATACGACATTGGGAGGCAACTATGGATGAGGAAATGAGGACTCTTCTTGGTGGGATTTGGTTCCTTGTCTTGAGCAAACGAAAGTAGTCTCCTGCAAGTGGATCTACACAATCAAACGAAGGTTAGATGGTATGGTTGATAGGTACAAGGCGTGCCTAATGGCTCAAGGTTTTTCATAAGAGTATGGTATTGACTATTTTGAGACCTTTTCTCCTGTTGCTCGACTTGACTTCATTCGTGTGATACTTTCTATGGCTGTTAATAAGTCTTGAGCTTTAATACAACTTGATGTCAAGAATGATTTCTTATATGGTGATCTTGAAGAGTATGTTTTCATGGAGCAACCACCTAGATATGTTACTTAGGGGGAGACTCAAGTGTGCATGCTCAACAAAGCTATTTACGGCCTCAAACAAAGCCGAAGGTGTGCTTTGAAAAATTTAGCAATGTTATATGGAGTGGTGTCTTTGATAGTTGTAAGGTTGATCACTCAGTATTTACAAAGAAAACTCCTTACTGTATATGTAGATGATATGTTACTCACAGGTGATGATAGTCAAGAGATTGAAAACACAGAGATTTCTACGATACCACTTTGTTACAAAGGACATGGGGACTCCAAGGTACTTTCTAGGTATTGAACTTGCTTATTCCTAGGGACAGTTATCTTTATCCCAAAGGAAGTATGCTTTAGACCTATTGAAAGAAACAAGGCTTGAAGGATTTAAACCTAAAAAAACACCAATTGAGTAAAACCATTCATTCCAGAATGAAGACTCTCTTGTGTTTGTAGACCCAGGAAGATATAGGAGATTGGTGGGAAAGTTGATATACTTGATTGTGACAAGACCAGACATTTCATATGCAGTTAATTTGCTTAACCAGTACATGCATGCTACAAAAGAAATTCACTGGCAATGCGCTCTTCGTGTGTTGGCCTACATAAAGAGTGCCCCTAGAAAAGGACTTCTGTACAAAAAGAATGGGCATTTACATGTTCAAGGATTTTCTAATGCTGGCTATGTCGATGACAAGGTTGATAGGAAGTCTACTTCTAGGTATTGTTCTTATATTGGAGGGAATTTAGTCACATAGCATAGCTAGAAATAAAATATTATCTCTAAGTCTAATGCTGAAGCTGAGTACAGAGCTATGTCACAAACCACCTCTGAATTGATGTGGTTAGAAGTCTTACTACAAGAGCTCGATGTTAAAAGTACCCTTGCCCATGCCTATGCATTGTAATAATCAAACCACCATATACATTGCCAGCAATCTAACTTTTCATAAGAGAACAAAACATGTTGAAGTGAATTGTCATTTTATTAGAGACAATGTGGTCAAGGGAATTATTTCCACACCCTTTATTCACTCTAAAGATCAAATTGCAGATATCTTCACTAAAGGATTTTGAGTTAGTGTGTTTGAAAATTTGTGTAACAAATTAGGCATGTTTGACATATATGCTCCAACTTGACGAGGAGTGTTAAATGTTAGTATTATATTCTAAATCCATTTGTCTTAAATGAATATCCAATTAGGAGTTGTATATATGTACATTTCTCTACTAGTGAAAAGCATGGAAGCTAAACTATTTGGGTTGTCTCTCTTAACTAATTCCATATCTTATCAGTAGAATATCATTCGCACCCCTTTGAGGTTAGACTTTGCTCTAATGTTTGTGCTATGTGAAACTCTTCTCCTTTCCTCCTAACATTTTTGGATGTGCCATGATAAAATTTAACTCTAAATCATGACAAAATCGTTTTATAATCTATTAAGTTTATCTTTATTAAGTACTATCATACTCTACAAAGGTATCATCACTGCTATGTTCCTTTCACTAGGAAATATCTTGAAACTGCTGATGCCCTAATTTTTAAAACCACAGCAATTTACCAATAATGTTGGTGTTGAGTCTTCCAAGAAGTGTTCCCTTGCCCTCTTCTATTAAGCTTTGTGAGAGCACAATTATTGATCAAGTTAAAAGGAGAAAGATGCACCTACACCCTAACCTTAAACACTAAATTTCTAAAAAAAACCCTAACTTTCTGACAATCCTTTTTGCTAATTCATACTTAACAAAATTCCATTATGTCAACACTTCTATGAAACGTAATGAAAAAAATTCCCGTGGTAAAAACAGAAGAAAGGTGAAAAAAATTGTCAGAAGCACTAAAAGCTCTTACAGATAAGGTTACCTTGGGCTGAAGATCTTGGCAGAAAGCACAGATGGAGCACACGTAATTATGGTACATAGAGTTTCAGCCACATTCACATGCACTTCAGGTGAATTCTGCACAAAATTTCAGTTGCATTATATAAAAGGAGTTATTTATAGGATATACAAAATTCTGTCATAAATCTTTTGCATAAAAGAAGAGCAATACAGATTCAGCTAATTGACATACATATCATGTTGCAAACATATACACTAATTGATAACTAAAATCATTTTTCCTTCCATTACTAAGACAAAATTTGCAGCAGCTTTTCACTCAAATAGTAAATAATAAATAAAAAATTATAACAAAGGAAAAGAACTAGACACTGAAATAGGTATAAAGCAACACAAAAAATTAGGAGGAAAGTGGATTTCAGAGAAATTAGGTCCCATTCATGTCCAACAATTTCTTGAAAACCAACCATATTCTAAAAGTAAAAACTGAAATAGTGAAATAGAGAGAATGAACAAAAGATACAATGTGTTGTGTTACTTGTGTATTTAAAATCACCTAACAAAAACAGATATCCAATAATCTATTTATCTGGTGATTCTGACAACTTTAATATGGCTAACTCTCCCTCTCACTTAAATGATTTTTTCCTTTTGGCCATTTAAATGGTCCTTTTTTCATTTTCAAAATTTCATACTTTCTAATGCATGTTGCATCAGACCTTGAGTATTAAGAAAACAGTCAGCTGTAAAAACGTTTTGGCCCCTCATGAATTGAATCCTAAAGATAATTCATTGGGCTATAGCCCTCCTAGTAATCTGTTGTATTGGACCTTAAGGGTAATGAAAAAAACAAAAACAAAAAACATTGCACACCTTAGGAGTAACGTTTTTAAGCTAAGAGCTCTACATTGACATCCAGATGTAGATAAAAATAAGCAAGAATTCTCACACATTAATAGATGGGTGCAGGTAAAGAGAATAGAATCAATGGACATACAGATAAGAAGAAAAATTAGCATACTATGCTTGCAAGAAACTAAATGGAGAGAAGAAAAATCTAGGTGAATAGTGGTTTTAAATTGTGGTATACCAAAAAAGATAAGTGTAAGAATGAAGTTGCAATAGTAGTCAACAAAAGTTTAAAGATGAAGTTGAAATAATAATAATTGAAGATAGAATTATAATAATTACGCTTGTAATAGGAAATGAGATGGTAAATATAATTAGTGCATGTAATCCAAAAGTAGAATTAAGAGAAGCTATTAAACAGAAATTTTAGCAAAATTTGGATAATTTAATTCTTAATTTGCCTACTAGCAAAAAGCACTTTACAGGAGGGGATCCAAATGGACATGTAGGAGGGTAAAATATAAGATAACAAAGAAACCATAGAGGATTCAATTTTGGTAATAAAAATAAAAAAGGAAATTAAATTCTAATGTTTAGCATTGTTTATGACTTTTTGGTAGCTAACACTTATTATAGGAAAAAAGAGGAGCATTTAATTATATTTAAGGTGCATTTGTTTGCACATGCTCCTAGTTCTTGGAGTGGATTAAAGCATTTTTTAGAATTGTGCAAACAAACACATTTTTTTATTAATGTGATAGATCTAGGACCCTAGAGCACTAGCTCCAATATAATTGATTCCTCACCTGACAAAGGAGTCGCTCGTCCATAGCTCCTCAAAATAGTAGCCACTTCTCGAAGCCTAAAGAACATAACTACCCTCAATGCATGCTGATTTTGTAGGAGATTTTTGGGATTTTGGTTTTATGTTTTTTTTGGAATTTTTGATTTTTTAGTTTTTCATTTTTCCTCTTTATTTTTCAGAATTTTTCGGATTTTGGTTTTTCTTTTTCATTTAATTATTTTTGTAAGTGAATGTTGATTTTTTCAACATCTAAAAATTTATTTATGAAAATTTTTAGTTATTAAAATTTTCTATAATTGAATTGGGAGTATTTGTCCAAGAGTAGTGTAATTTGATTCAATAAATTATAATTTTTGAAATTAAAAGTATTTCATTATAAGTGTTGAAAATCCTTGTGAGATTGATATATATTTGTTAACGTAATTCATTTGTACTTAAATATTTTTAACATTATAAAATTGAAGCTTTACAAATACTTTTATTTATTTTAAAAAACATTTTTAATAAAACAAATTCTTAAAATATTGTTAGTAACATTTATAAAAAAAACTAACTTTTAAGGGTAAAATTGGAACTTTCAAAAGGTTTCTAAAAAATACTATTCCAACAAATAAACGCAACTCCTAAACTACCACACTTTCTTTCAAGCATTATACTTTCAAGACATTACTACAATACCACTTCAAAAGTTAAGAGCTGTATTCTAAAATTCAAACAAACGCATCCTTAGAAGCAATTAAAATGCTAGTCAAATAGCTTTTTTCTCCTTACTAGAATAATAAATCAAAAAATGTGAAAAGATTGTAAAGTTATTCCAAGAGAAAATTTAACTATAGCATAGGTTGTTAGTATTAGATATTAACAGCAAGATTTGGAAGTGAACAATTAAAGTACATGAGGATCCAAAAGCTACGTGCAGGAAACTAAAAGGTGAAAGAAAAATAATATTTAGAGATAACTTGTTAAAAAAATGGCAACTAGATGAAGTAAATAAACTTTGAAATGAAAGGAGTAATTGAAGATTGTTCAGGAAATTTTGGTGGTCACTTTGACAGCTGAAGGGACAAACGGTACTGCAATGAGAGGGCTCAATAGCAGTAGGGAACTTGAGGAAGGAGTTTCACAGTGGCTAAAAAACAACTTGGACACAGGAAGAGGGGTGTCCGTAGCCTAGAAGTGGCTAATAGAGGTTGTGGTTGGGAAAACTGAACAGAGGCCTGGATAAGGCAGATGTTCATGGTGGTTGGGAGTGGTGACCTCTGGTGTGAAAAAAAAAAAAAGAGAAAAAATAAAGAGCCTAATGGACAAGGCTCAAATACCATGTTGGAATAAAAGAAATGGAGTGGAAGATGCATATTATTCAAAAGCAAATAAAACCTCTACATATAGAAGCTACATAAAACATACAAGCAATACTCTAGCAATGTGAAACTAAGCCCACTTACAACACAAATAATCCTAATGCATCATCTATTCTCACAATAGCATCAACATTAAGTTGTAGAGGTATTTATAATCCTTAATGTAATTAGAAACATCAATGGACTTCATAAAAACTACAGAACAACTGCAATACACCACAAAAGTAATTATTTGCTTTCTAGTAATGCTTATCCATCCAACACACATAGCAAGCAGTTAACACATCAGTCATTGTCATTCCAATCCATCAACAAATTGTTCAAAATCCTTTTCTCAATCTTCAAGTACTTGTTCATTATCTTATGGTAAGTAGGTGATTTAGCTTCCCTTCATCTGCAATCACATCAACCATAGCCTATCTATACCGTCACTTAACAGAATTCACCAGTATAAACATTATAGAACAATAATAATGCATGATTTTTATTTTATGAAGAAATATATAGTGCAATATATTCCAACAAAACAACTAAACATAAGTTTATTGTGGTCAACAGCTCAAGTCATAAGGGAAAATGCAAAAAAATAAATTACTTACTGATGAGCTGAACTTGTCCACGATCATCTCAAGAATATTGGAGTTGCCAAGCCATTTCATTGAATCCATATAACTGGAATATATATGTTCATCAGCGGCAATCAACCTTATTAAAATCTACGAAAACAATTAGCAGATATCAGGTACTATCTAATAACTCCAGAAATTTATTTCAAAATCAGGATCTATCAATGATTGATCAGAACAATATAATAATTAATGTAGATGGAATAACAATAACAATAATAAAGGAGACATTCAAATGGCAAGTTTTAGCCAAAAATGTTGATCACAACAAAAAGGTAAGAGCAACAATATTCATAAAAATTTAAAAAGTCCATTTGTCACACACCTCCATGATAGACGTTATACCAATCAGCTCAACCATTTGTTGAAAGACAGCTTGATGATCCTACAAAATCAAGGCTTTGAAATAGCAATATTATGATGCATTGAAGAAAACGCACTGCTCAAAAAATAAGTAAATGTTGAAGAAAAGTCAAAAGCACCTTACAACAAATGTAAATTATGAGGAATACAGAATGAACACGCATAAAACATGGATATTAGCATCAACAAAAAACAGAGAAAGTTGTTTACATGTATAATGGAGCCTGTCTCTTTGGAGACATCTCACAAAATTATTGTGGAAAGAGAGAAACTGTAATTACATTGCTAAAGGAAGGGGTTCACAAATAAATACATGTAACCAAATGGAAGAATCTAGCATTGTGACCCATTTCCTTAAGCCAAATTTCTTTAGATTGCTGCCATCAATCCACCTCTTTAATCTTTGAAAGCAACTCCAACTCTGCTTTAGCTGCCCTCCACTCCTTTCTATTTGCCTTTGAAATGTTTGTGGATTACTCTATCTTGTCAATTGGTTGAATGCAAGCAAGAGCTTTCTCCCAAACTTCTTTCATGCCATCCTCAATCTGTTCCAGTTAAGTGCCAATCTTTGCTACCCCTTTAAGCTTTTGTGCCTAACAATTAGTTGCAATTCTTCTTTCAACCTATATTCACCAAGATTACCACATGTCAACAATGTTTCACGATTCCAACTAACCTTCATCCAAAAAGGGCTGCCTCTTGGAACCAAGTTCTCCCATGTATCAACCAAAATAGGTGTATGATCCAAGCCAACAATAGGAAACCTAGAAACAATCACCCTCAGATGCAAAGTCTCCCAACGATCATCTGTTAACATCCTATCCAACTTGGATAGAATAGGCAGTTTCTGAAAATTAGTCCAAGTGAATGCATGACCATCGATTGGAAAATCCATAAGGCCATGTTCCTCAATCCACTTTGAGGCCACCTGAAATATTTCCACTACGCAACGGATGCAATTAAAATCCCCTAAAATCACTCATGGATGGCTCCAAGTAAATCTGATCTTTGAGAGTTCGTTGAAGAAGAGTTCTTGTGGTTGTTTGGGCCATATACAGAAGTAAACAGAGTTGTACCACCAGTAACCCTCTTTTAATAAATAGCAGAGCATGAGTGTCGATCCTCTGGTCAACCAAACTAAATATGGAACCACTTCAAGCCAAAAGGCTCCAAAAGCTTCCTTGTTAACACAAGTATCCAATAGACCACCCCCTAGACTTCTAAGGGTCGCAGGTGAAATCAACCCCAATTTAGTTTCTTGAAACGTGACAACTACCACTAACTTCTGTTTGATGATGTCTCCTATCCATTTCCTGTTCTCCCTCCTATTACAACATCTACATTCCAAGATAAAATCTTCAGGATTTCCCTACAGTTCCCCATCATTCTCTTGGCTAACTCACTTCTCTTGCCCACTTTACTCCTCCAATACCATATCAACTGAGTTGCCCCACAGTCACCACCAACATAGATGTAGCTTTCGAACAAATCAATGAATTGTACTAAGTAGGTTCTCCCCCTTCCAAAGTGATCCAAAAGGGAGAAGATAAGTGTGTCATTCCATTATCACCTCATTTTGGATTGCTAGACACCCAATCCCTCCTTGAGGAAAAGCACCACCTCTACCACCTTGTACACATCTTTGCATGACATAATTGACAAGGTCAACTTCTGGCTGATTCATTATCCCTTCCCTATTAGTAAACATCCACCATCATGGATGAAAAGGTGACTGTAGTCCATCCCCTCCACTGTCAATATCCCCATCATTGCCACGCACCCAATTTTGCCTACCAGACCGATCACCATCCCCACCTCCATCATCATTGATCTTACTTCCCAATCACTTGGTTCTGCATCTCTATGACCATCTATACAAACCACATCTCAAGAGTATCTGCATCAACCCTTGATTGCTTTACCAAAGATATCTAAATCTCCCTCACAGCAATGACATTGCCTTAGACCTCCAACAAAAAATGAACCATGAGTGTAGTAGTGCATCTAAACAAACTAGGTTAACCTCCAACTCCACAAATTGGAGTTGATGCATCCTAATAAAGGTTCCTCCATCTAAACATGCTAGTTCCTCTAAACATACTAGGTTAACCTCCATCTAAACATACTGGTTCCTCATCCACATTTGATGCATCCTAATAAAGGTTCTAGCCTCTAAGTTGCATGGATAATACAATATTTTATCAAAAATTACTATGATTTAAAAAAATAAAAGTTTTACAAGACATAACAAGTACAGATTTATGTTTGTATGAGTTTGAGAAAGAATTTATTAATGTGTTAAACAGTTATTCAACATTATGAAGTTGTTTACAGAATTATCTCACAAACATAAACAGACCAATAGTGACCTCAAAGATGACATAAATTTCATGCAACTTGCAGCTCAGCTTATTTGAGAAAACCATCTCACCAGCTATAAGGATATGTAATTCCATAAAGAAAGAAACTAAACATCATTTACCTGAAGGAACTTCATCAGAGGAACTGTCTTTTTCAACATAAGACAAATGACAACCTAAACGAAAATAATAATCATATTATTGAACCTTAGGCATGAAATGAAAACTAAATATTTGAATACAGATAAATTGAATGCTAACATGCATGTAGAAAAAGGGCATCACCTTGCTGAAGTAACCTGCCAGCAATGGATTGTGTGAACGTTCCGGTTTCAGAAAGGAAAACAACAAAGACATCATCTGTAATACAATGGAATAATATTAAGAGAATGCAAACAACAAATCTGAGATTACAAGTTCAAATAAGTCATGGATGCCAACCCAAAGAATTTCCAGAAACACGTCAATGAAGATAGATCAACTGTAAATGCTTGGTTATGAATGAAGAATTGAAAACAGCATTTACCTCCTCATCTTCTACTAAAGTGTTAAGTATGGCATCCACCTCACTGACAATAATCTCGCAAGCCACAAATGGAAATCTGCATTACACAATAACACAGGCCAATGAACAAATACACTTATTTAAAAGAAGCAAAAGAATAAGCTGAATGCAATTATGATTACTTGAAAGTAATCTTTTCTGCATCTGTGTGACATTCTTCAATAATATAGTGCAGTAATTGTTCAACTTGACTTCTTTCCCGAAAACTACAGACAAAAAAAATTAGGATTTTAACAGAAATCAAGAGTACGATGATATTAATTCAGTAATAAGGATTACCAAGAATGGGGACAAAGCACAAATCTATATAAAAAGAATTGAAACATTACAAAAAAACTGCAATTGGCCAAAAGAACCATTTTCCACTCACAAACAAGGAACCCAATTGAGAGAATCTCCAACATATCAATCCTTGCAAACCGAAAAATGATCTTGTTTGTGTGAATCCAAATGGACCACAGAATTGCAATATCAACATGGACAATATGATCTCTGGATAGAAGCAATATAAGGACCAAAAAAAAGGTGATCAGGCATCCAATGACTCCATGCCCTCACAGAAAATGCAGCACAGGTCTCCATCTGTAGTACTTCTCTATTCCTTGGTAAGAACTTTTCCTTTACATACCAGACAAATTAAAAAAATCATATTTTAGAGATCAAGCCAACCCATCATTTTGCAACTCTTTCATTTATCTTATCTGAATGTAGAAACCATGAACGGAACCACATGAATTTTTCTGCCTTACATAAAAAAGGAGAGAAATTGCTTAACTATTCATGTTGTGAGAGAAAATCTGCAATGGTTTTTCATTAGGGTTGCAAGAAAAATATACATATGGTCGGTGGAGTATCCATGGTAAGCGAATATCTAATAACCCATTTACAAGAGAATAATGAATACTCTTATATCTAATACTCTCCCTCAAGCTAGAGCACAACTTGGTACATAAAAAAAAAAGATTATTTGCAATAAACGAATTCCATAGAGAGATTTTAGCCATCTCTATAACAAAGTCCTTAATGAAAATATCTACTAGTTGGTTGAAAGATTGAGTGTAGGATGTAGCATTTAAAACCTTCCTCACCATCTCTATAACAAAGTGGTAGTCAACCTCAATATGTATTCTTCATTTATGGAATTCTAGATTATTTGCAATAAAAATGGTGGTTTGATCGTGGCAATATCCACGGGAGACTTGACAATGAAACCAAGTTCCTATAAGAGAGATTTTAGCCATAACATCTCACATGTTGTCTAAACCATAGAGTGATACTCAATTTCTACACAAGATCTAGATACCACATTACTCTTCTTTTTGTACCAAGTTACCAAAATTCCACCTACAAAGGTACAAAAACCAAAAGTAGATTTCTTATCTCTTTCATCACTTGCATAACCAGAATTTGAGTAGTTTTTCACATAAGGTTTCAAATATTGGTATTGCATCAAAGATCGGTCCCTCGAAAAAAGAAAACTTATCAAGGACTGAAGATGCATCAATGGAAATACAATACTTTTGTGGAAAAAATTCTGAATTTCAACTTGAAACTCAGGGATAATATAAAACAACTTATGATAAGCATATAAATTTTCTAGGAAATTATCATGCATAAACTATTAATTAAATAGAGATACAACAATTGCACGCATAATCTTAAATCATCTACAAAAAAATGAAAAGAAATCAATAACAAATGATTTAAAATTCAGGTTACATTTCAATAAAATCTAAGTTATAGTTAAAATGTGGAGTCTTTCACTTGAGTGGATCATCGATGAGGTTAAAATGTCGTTCACAATGGTTTCAAAACTCTGAGCCTCAAACAAGCAATTTTTTTCCATTTAACTTTTCTTATGTACCCACAAAACTCTTGATAAAGGGATTGCTAGCAGCTATAGGGGCAAAAAATCCACTATTATCCAAATTGAAATAAACCAACAATGCAACCATTTAGACAACAAGTACCCCAATCCAAAGGTGTAAGAAAAACATGAAAAGATTATCTGCATGCACAAAGACTCAAATGAGCATTATTTGAAAACCTACAGCATCAAGGCGGTCATAGATGGCTACTAATGTTGTTAACCACACAAGGAGGAGAGAAACTAGGAGCTCCAATGGTCAACCCAGTCTGTAAGAGGGTTGACCAACTAAAAAGAGGAGGCGACACCTAGGGCGTCATGAAAACCAAGGACAATGCAAAGGGAAGGAGCAGAAGGAGGAAGGGGTGAAAAGAGTAAGCATAGGTGAGCTGTGTAGTTTCAACAGAAAAAAGGACAAGAAGAGCTAGCAATGATGTCATCAAATCAAGGGACAACGACAATGTATGGAAGGCAAGTGGAGTGGGCAGTAGCTAGGAATGAATGGCTTGGAGCTCTGATACCATGTTGTAAGAGAAAACTTGCATTAGTTTCTCATTAGGGTTACAAGAAAAATATATATATATGATGGGTGGAGTATCCAAAGTAAATGGATATCTAATAAACCATTTACAAAAGAATAATGAATGCTCCCATATCTAAGACAGTAAAAAGGGTAATGTTTGAATTTTTTTTTGTTTTGAGCTTGCAGTAGAATTGAATGTTCCAAAACCACTTATCTCAAACAAATGATCTCCTTGACACCACAGCATTTTCTGATTAGGGCAGCAAATTAATGAAATCAGCCCCCAACGTTACATTATCATCAACAGATTTGTCCTTCAAGTGGAAATCAAATTCCATCAATGATGGGTGAAGGATCTGGATTCATCATAAAACACCTGCATTCCCTAACCCACTTCCAAAAGACTAGCCATTCAATATCTTTTTTTTTCTTTTGAGAGATAAGAAATCAATCATTAAAATAAAATAAAAGATACAAAAAAGTTTATCCAAAAGATAAGCAAACCAACTCAATGTCATAAAGAAAATAAAAGAGAAGAAAACAGACAAGAAGATGAAACAAGACCTGGGAACAACAGCACAGGAACAACCATCACAAACTCAATGATTGAAGACATTTCTCATAAGCAGATCCATTTCTGCTTGAGATGCAAAGATTAACATTCACCCAATCAACACTTCCACCACCTACTCCTATCAAATCTGAAAAGGTCACTCCTTGTTCCTGAAGACCCTCAAAATCCCATCCAACCATCTAAAAGCTACTAGCAAACCAATGGAAGAAGTGCCCACACTGACCCTCTACAACCCTAGAGAGTAGGGCTGTGAAGTCATAGCTCCTAAAAAGACTCCACACTACCAAAAAAGAAACGATGTTGGACCCATTAAATTCTCCCACCAAACCACCATCTCATGACTCAAAAAACAAGTGTCTCAAAGACCCTACTTCTGACCTATAGAAAGAACACTTGTTCACCAAGTGTCAACCCTTTCACTCTAAGGCTACATTGAAACTGCCTAGTGCATGATCAACCAATCAAAAAACTGCACCTTTCTTGGGGCAGGTTATTCTATGAGAATCAGTAAAACTCCTTGTCTCCCTCCATAGTGTAAAACAATACAGTGAAGATCTTCAAGATGAATTGGAGGACATTAATATTGCTAGTGATAGACAAGTTCGTGAAGAAGAAGCTAAAATAAGTACAGTTGTAGGAATGACTCAAAAACAAAAGAAAGAAATAGTAGATAAAATGCATAAAGATATTGTCATGTCTATGTGGAAGGGAAGAAATTATTAATACTTACTCGTATTACTTATAAACTTGTATTTTAACATATAAACAGCAAATTTGATGTATTACTTATTTTACAAATACTTTATTTTTGAATTTCAATACAAACTTTCTATCAAGCACAAACACCCCCTGTTTTTTACTTTATACCTAAACTTTTCGTTTCCATTTCCACCTTTTATTTCCGTTTGGACTTTCCATTTCCATTTCTAAATTTATGTCAAACCCTAAGTGATAAATCAATGTATTTAATAGGAAATTCTATTACACTACAACCAAACGAATTTGTTACCCCAACCATTCAACATCTTAAGGGGAATTACAGCAAGGTAATGGTAAGTATTCTGCACTAATGATATAGACACATAATTGCACAACATTCATTGAAACCATTTTGCCAAAAGAGCTTTATTGAAATATCTCAACTTTTTATCTCAAAACCTTCATTACCAATTTACCATAGGGTTTGCAGATATTATACCAACCTTTTGCATAACCAATACCATATCTTCTTTCCAAAACAATCACAAGATTCACAAAATCACTTGTGTAGAGTGCTAATTTGTGAATTTTATATAACATAATTCGTGCATAATATGCTTTAAATATTGATCATTATGCATTTTAAAGGAAATTACATGATAAATACGATTTTATTAAATTGCATGAGATATAAATTGAATTATTGCCTAAATGCATAAATTAGCCCTTAAATTTAGGAATTAATTTGTAAGAGACAATAATTGACACATGAATTAGGTAAGTGTATTATTTTTGTTGGCTTTAATATTTGTTTTAAGTGTATAGGAATAAATCTAATCTCTCCAAAAGGAAATTACAGCAGCAGCCTTGAATTTAAACAGGGGATTAAAGTAGCCATGGACATCTTTGTCCATGGCTGTTATTATTTAAAGGAGGCTTGAGGGGAGATTAAGGTTCATCTCTCATTTGGATTTTGCAAAACCCTAGCCACCATTGCATTCTCCTTGGTGCCTCCACCTTCATTCAACCTAGCAAAGATCAGCTTGGCAACAACACAACAGTAGGACCGGGAACAGGGCAGTTCCAACGGACAAACCAAACCGAAAGGCTACTGTTCCCCTGCCTACCACCTGCAATTAATGGTGAATTGTATCTGATCTCCTGTTCATAACAGTCGTGTGAAGAAGAGAATCTAAGGAGGGTGTTAGGCGTTCAGTGCTCAAGGCATTCCAGTGGTTAGTCCATCCATCCCTAAGCGTTCCAGTGGGGTGACAGCCTAAAGGCCGACTAAGAGAAGGCGTGCAACAACTCAACTTGCTGGACTTTAGTGTTTGGAGACGTGAACAGGGAAATCAAGGTATAAGAGGTGTGTAAACATTGAGGGGTCAAAACTCTGTTTATATTTTGTTTGTGTGTTTGTAAATCTCTAAACCTTGGTGAATCTATGTAATTAATGTATGTTTGTAAAGTTAACTTTCTAACAGTTAATGTTTTATGCAATTTTGGGGTTTTTGGCTATTTAATGTTTTGTTTGGTCTTTCAATATGTATAAGTATGTAAATTTATACTCTACTATAAATATTTGTATATTTATGCATTTATTTCAATAAATATGTACCTTATGTAAGTATTTACGTATCTATATTTTTATGTATAGGTCTTCATTGATGTATAGTATAAAGTGTACTTATGTATATTCTGGATAGAGAAAAATCGTTATAACGAAATAACAACTTGTTATAACGAAATTCTCTATCCACTATAGATATGTCATATGTGTTAATATATCAATTCGTTGTTCAACGAATCTTTGTTGAGCGATGCATTTGTTCAACGAACCTTCGTTGAGAGACGCATTTATTCAACGAACCTTCGTTAAACGACGCGTTTGTTCAACAAAGTAGGTTCGTTGACCCTGTACAATAAAGTACATTTAAGGATACTATTTTAAATATTATTATAATAATGCATAAATTGTAAATAATACTTTGAAATTATTTATACCCTATTCCTATACACTAATGCTTGTAAATGACTTAATTATTATATTTTAGATATTTGGTTTTCTTTTATAACCCTTGTACAATATTTCTTTTTATTATACACTCAACTTGCATTTTTCCATTAATGTTTATGTCAAGCTCTCTATGAATTTAACTTGTACTCGCATTGCTTAATATAATAGGCATTGTGCACTTGCAGTTATAAATTTAGAATTTGTGAATTTCTGTACTTTAATGTTTTATTAAATACAACAACAACGAAATCCATAACAACTTGTAAACTAGAATATAAAATGTGCAACATAGAAAAGCTAAAAAGAACAATTGAGCAAATACCAAGGTAGGATGACAAGGCATCCAAGTGGTAGCCTTGGATGCCTTTAGCACCGGGGCACATAGGCAACACCTAAGTAACACTTAGGCACACACGTTAATACATACATAATAACAAAATAATGTTATTGTGCGAACAACAGTATGAATAAAACCTTAAATATGAAAAACAAATGTAAAATAGATGCCAAAAGATCCACTTATTGAATTAGATAGTTAAGAATGTACAAGAATATAATCCGAAAATATATAAAAAATGCAAAATATTAAATATGCAATTATTGTAGCAATCAAAAAATTGAAATAAATCCATAAATATGTTAATAATATAAAACATTAAATAAAAGCAATAAGAACACAACATAATATTAAAAATTCTGTACATGCATTATAGTTCCAAATGTCCAACTACCAAAGCCTCAAAGGTATATACTTTGAAATAAGAAAAATAAAAGAAAAAGTAATTGCATCACTGTCATCAAACAACTCCCAAAAACGTCAAAAAGAACCAGGAGATATTCAAAAATGGTAAACCGAAATTTGTGTACGAAAACAATATTTGAATCAACATTGCAAGCCTTCTTTTCCATCAAAAGGAAGTATTTGTAACTTCTACTAAAAAGAACTTTTTTATTAACAGATTACATTGACGTCTAGGCTTTGAGGCTCAACTAGACTCCAAAAAGGTCTCCGCCTAAATGATCTTTTGAACCATACTTATCAACACACCTGCTTAGGCACCAAGCATGGTTTAGTCGTGCCTATATTGGTCACCTCACCTAGTCTTAATTAGAAGCAACTTCTATCAGGTTTTTGTTAAATATATTTTAAAAGGTTTTTATGGTTTTTCATTGCAAAAAAAACTTATATATTTTTAAATGAAAAATTATTGAAATATATAATCATATATAGTTCTGAAATATACGCATCAATATTATTACACTTCACAGTATGATGTTATCTTAAGGTTATTATGTATTAATGTTATAAAAAAAAAGAGCTAAAAGTATACATAATTACTACCATACATAATATATGCAAGAAAAATTAAAAAATAGATTTCCATATGGATGCCTAGGCATTGTCTAGGCACAGCTTAGGCACGCTAGTTTACCATGTAGGCAAACCTTAAAAAGTATGTTCTGTGCAAATCTTTGTAATGTGCTTTAGTATTAGTTGTGATGCCTTCCAAAATTGAATCACCCTTTTTTACTAAAATTCAGTGTTATCCAATGTCTAAGCAAATTTATGAAAGTAAGAACTGTTATCATTACTAGAGTTTACATGTTAGCCAATTAGTGGATATCCATATAACTAACCATGTATATTACATCATTAAAGGAATGCTATATATATATTTAACCTCTAGTAATCTAACAAATTAATCTCTTTTACCGTTAACATGGTATCCAAAGCAAGGTTAGATGAAACACTAAAAAACCCTAACCCCACCTCACTGGCATCACTGACTCCACCGTTAGCTCCTTTATCAATCATCATTGCCACCATTTTTAACAAAATATACCAATAACATTGGCTTCAATGAGCCATATTTCATTGATCCCCATCCTCCTTCCTTCTTCCACAAGGACTACTTTAACATGAGATAGTGGCATCTTATGTATAAAAAAAATGTCAAAACAACATCAAACCAAAGATAGTGACCACATGCACTTTTTATTAAATAATGTTTATCTCAATTTTTTATTTAATGTGTTCTATACAAAATATTTGATGATCCAAGAAAACAATTAAATTTAACTTAAAAGGTTCACGTATTTGACTTACTAACCCAATCCTAACCTGTTATTTTAAATCAGGTCAAATCAGGTTACAGTGAAGTGTTGAAAAAAATGGGTCATGACCCATTACACATTAACTTGAAACAAATCACGTGATGGGTTAGCCTCAGACCCATTCCAACCCAACTGGTTTACACCCCTACCAATGCCTAATCAAAACCACTAATGATGCATGTGTGCTAGGAAGAAGCATGTATTGGTTGTCATTCCATGCAGGTGGTAGAACGTTGCCAAAATGTGTAAGAGAGAATTGCTGGGAGAAGACAATGAGATAGCAACATACAAGAGAGAACTGATGAGGGTACGATTTTTTTTTGATAATGCTAATATTTTTGCCTAAATTTGAACACAAGAATTCTTTACTCAAAATTGAGTAAAAGACCAACTGCATTATCCCATTATTGGTGGGGGTGAGATCGTGCCATGGTGAAAAACACGTGTGGGAAGAGATATACGAGGGAAAGGGTCAAATCACGTGACTCACGGGGAGCAGATCATGAGATGGCATCATGCAAGAGAGTGAATCACGTTTTCGTGAGAAGAATTGCTAAGTGACTAATTTCTAGGTGATCCACAAATATCCACCTCATTTGCAGCTTTCTTGAACAAAAATTGGATACCATCTGCTGGTTTTACATGTAGTTTTGACATTTTTTTTGTATCATGATCACCATGATAGGTGGTTAGAACATAGCCTTACCAATGGAAAGTAAGAGAAAATAAACTAGACATGTACCATATACATGTATTGAGGAAGAAATTTTGCAGGAAACTTACAAATTGATTAACCGAGGATTTAAAGCTTTGCATTCCTGTATTATCTCATCCTCGTCAAGAAGCTCTTCCACTGTATGGTTCCCCTTGTCCAATATGGTGTCCACCTGCAAACAGCCATTCAGGATAAAAAAGATAATTTTCACAGAATTGACAAGCAGATAATTTCTTTCCTGAAGGAAGACAGCCCAGAGGAGCTCCAACAAACGACTACGTAGATAAACAAGCAAGACAATTTTCAGTTTTCAGCATTACAACCACCAGAACATAAAAACTTCTTAATTGTCTTTTCATTTTTGCTTTATCTTTAGAAAATCTACACCAAAGACCAGACTCTTCGTCCTTTGTTCGATACCAAAGCGCTTCCGCTAGCTTAATTCAAATACCACAACGACGTCCTAATCCAATCGGACACTCTCAAATTTAAAAAAGAAAAAAATGCAAAACAAATCAATCACGATCGGTGGAACAACATCGGAGTGAACACGCGGGGAAGAGGAAAACAATGAATCAGCGAGAAGGAGAGCTCACGGGAGATTTGGCAGAAAGGCTGGCGACGCGCCAGAACATGCTGATTGTAGCAAGAATGCCGAAAATCCCGACCTCTGCTTCCGTAGGCCCTAGGACTGCAGCCCGGTCGAAGGAATCTGCGCCGCTACGAGAAAACCCTAGCTCCGGGAGAGACAACGGCAGAGAGACCTGGAGGAGAGGAAAAAGAGGGGAGCGTGCCTGCCTGATATCAACAGATGAGCGAGGACGACGACGACGAAAGAGGAGGAGTAGGAGGAGTAGGAGGTGATGGAGGAGGAGGAGGACAGTTTTGAGCTTGATTTGGAATCTCCAGTTCGGTTTTGTTTTTGAGCGGGTCGTTCTCGTGGACTGTATCTGCGTCTGCTGTCGCCCCCGTTCCGCAACGCAACAGCCATTCCAGCTATAACCGGACTGTCTTTAATGGTGCAGAATCAATCTCGAGTTGGATCCGACCGTCTAAAAATTACTTCGGATCTTCGTCATATATCAATTTAAAACATGTCGGTAATAAAAATCATGTTTAAAGGAGGATTTGTGCCTTTAGGGTATGTATTTTTTAAAAATTAATAAAAAAATTGAACTTTTTTTATTATTAAAATGCTAAAAAATTAGATATATAAAATTTTATAATGCCATAAAATGATTTTCCATATTTTCATAAATTTCTATATTTCCGTAGAAATAGTTTTATAAAAAAAAAATTTAAAATTTTTAATATTTCAATAATAAAAAAAATTTAAATTTTCGTTTTTATTAATTTACAATAAATACAAACTCCCCTGAATATCAAAACTTTTTAAGACTGAAATTGAAAAAACAAATGATGTATAAGCTTCAAATTCAATGTCATTATTCATACGTTACAACAAAACTATTTGACAAGTAATTACATGCATTCCATACTTACAATTCAACGTCTACATAAACCATGCTATCTATAATGGATTCCTTCTTCATGTCTTTTTTTTAAAAAAAGAAAGACCCCTGAAACCTAAGGAATTGATCGCTAGTTAACAATCGTAAACGTTAGAATAGTTGTAGAAAAGTTTATATCAAGAAAAAAATATATGTAGGTATAAACAATATATCCATATATCAAAACAAATTAATTATAATCATATAGCCTTTTGTATAAACAAAATAAAAATATATAAATTAATATTCCAAATATACAATTAAAAATAGACACATCCGTTAACTTAATTATTGTATAATCCAACACATAGATAGTTAAAAGTATTGTAAAAAATATTGTAAGCACTTATCTTACAATTTAGATTAATTTAAAATCTAGTAATTACGAAAATTACATCTCAAACAAATATTTACAGAGAAAAGATATTTGTTTGTGTTAAATAAATTTTAAGTTAATATATTTAAAGTACAAGATAAATATATATCATTAAGTCGTATTTTTTATAATATTTTATTAGTGACATTTTTAATTTTTTAAATATAAAAGTTAAAAGGTAATATGTGACTAAAGTGATATATTTTTTATTAAAATTTATAATAATATTCATTAATTATTTTAAAGTAATAATTCATTAAAAAAATTATCATATATATATACAAGAAAATGACACCTTAATAATGTCACAAAAGTATCATTTTTAATGATATTTTTTTTTATTAAATGATCTAAATAGTTACGATTTAATCATATTATGTATTTATAATATTTTATTAAATTATGATTTAAAATCTTCGTATATATAATAAATTTGTTTGATAAATAATACTCCCCGATTTAATATGAACCGTCAGATATACTCTATTCCCAAGTATATTCACAGCCGGCGGAGTGCGGAGGTGAAGCGGGGATGGAACACGCGCGAGAACGCGAAGAGGCGACGACGGTTTCCATGAAGTCTGCATCCGAGGAGGCCTCCCACCAGTTCAGATCCCTAATCGACGCCCAACACCTCCGGTCCCTCCACCAACTGCAACATCTCATGTGAAACATCCTTCCCCTGCTCAATGAACTCCAATCTCTCATTTAGACCTAGCGCTGTTCCTGTGTCTCATTCACATCGCTCCGCTCCAATTCGTTTGGATGAAAAAATTGTGCTATTGCAATATCAGAAAATTACGTGCCGTTGCTTGCCTTTTTCATTCGATTATTTGATTATACGACGATATTATCACATTCTTGTTGTGATTTATGAGCTTACGTTGGACTGATTGATCGCCAGCGGGTTTCCAGCATTTCCTTTTGATCTACATGCCCAATCCATACCTGCTAATGCACTTAGATTAGTTATTTTTAGGAAACAGGACACACTGGTTTATTTTCTGAAACCGATTAGTTAATTTGCATGCGCATTCCGTTTATTAACCAGAATGGTTACTGTTGTACATTCTGTTTTCTGGCAGCTTGGGCAGGCTACAAGATAGTAATGCAGTGTTGTCGCATTTTAATGAATATTCAGAGCGATGCTATGGAGAGATTGTGGGTGAGTTCTCAAGCAATACCCACCTTTTGAAGTCCATGAAGTCAGATCTAGATTATATATTTCTGAAGCTTAGGTAAGAATGTAGAACTTGACGTTAATTTTCCTCTTTTCTCTTATTTGGTATTTTCTTGGCATTAAACTATAAAAGAATGTTTGGGAGTGCTTTTAGGGCGAGTTTTGGCCAGTAGGTACTCTCAAAAAGTATACTTGTGTTCAAGTAACCCAAAACAGGGTATAAGCTGCTGTTTCTGGGAATAAACTTTAGTAAAGACAAAAATAACTAAAATGAGATTCTGACAGCTTCTAGCAGAAGCTGGATCTTGACTTTGAAGTTAAAAGCGTTAAAAGCTGTGTGTAGGAGAAACACTCCCAAATCTTATCTTTGGGAGTGTTTGGGATTTCGGCTTCCAGGTGTTAATGTTGGTTTGATTACTAATTGAGTTTCGTGCTCAGTCTTCCCAGAGGCTAACGACTTGATGCTAATGTTTATAATTGCAAGGACAAATGAGGGAAAGTGTGGTTCATAGCAGAGTATGGATTCTTATCATAGAGAAATGGCAAAATCAGACAGCCTACACAATGTCCTTCATCCATTAGACTATATTGTGGCAAAACTGTCATGGTTACAATTTGCAAATTGTCAATGATATCCTTTGGCACAATCAGTATGTTGCAATATAAAAAATAGAACAGTTAAATTATTTCTTTTTGGTTCATTTATCTTATGAGTTATCATTGTTGACATTTGGATTCTCCATATTGGGATTTCTTTATTTCCATTTATTGTTACCAGAGCTACAGTTGATGTAAAGCTTTCTATACTTTGCAATAAATCTATTGAAATTGAGATATTCCCCCTCTCTACCTTCAGGGATGATCTTCCTATTTGCCCAAAACAGGCAATAACTTATCCAGTATGGCCTAAATTTAATTATACGAATGGTAAAATATATGAAAGTAGCCATAAATGTCATCATAAAGAAGTTTGCATGACTTTTGCATGAGAGATTACATATTTTGCCACATCACTTATTGGGAACACTACTAGTCATCAATTTGCCTACAATTTCTTATGTTGTGCTTTAGCTAGTTGGGGACTTGGACTCGCAAATCAGCAAACTAGATTGCCTAGATGATCAGGTCCTCTTTGATGCTTAAGCCAAAAGTATAATGAATGGAGGTAAATCATGCTTAGGGTTGGAAGAGTATACCCCATCACTAGTAATATCAATGGCAATAAACATTGGGGATTAATGAATCCCGCACAACCATGTAACAATGTGATGGCAATACGTGGGTAACAATTCATCATCTGTACGGCTGATTGGTGGTTGGTTGGCATGAAGGCGGCTGTAAAAATTGGAAGATTAATTTTTTGACCTCTGTTCAAGGATTTTATTGTTATTGTGACATTGGAACCGTTGTTCTCTATCTAGCCTAGAGTAGATGAACTAGGCTAGAATCGTCATATAACATATTCTACTTATTTACACTTCAGAAGCATGAAGACAAAGCTCTCAGCAACCTATCCTGATGCACTTCCAGATGCTTCAACAGCAAAGATGATGGATCAAAGACCTGACCTTGAAATGCCAATTGAATTCCATGATGATTAAAAACTATTATTCTTGTTGGATTTCTCCACCAGTTAATATGACGCTTGGCTTCTCTCAATCATCCATGTTCCATTTCTACAAGGCCTCTCTGCTTCTATTGAAAGGTGAAAATCCTTAAGTGGTATATTTTGCAGTGTCAAATATTTCTTGTATCAAGCATCAAACAACTCTGCATCAGAAGCCACTCTATGTGATGGTGCTGAAGGAATTTCTTATGTACATTGACTATCATGTTGATTAATTTTCGTAGTAACCTGTCTTTTTGCCGTGTTCTATTCCATGCAAAGAAATTTGTTACCCCGTGATGGCAATACGTGGGTGACAATTCATATCAGAAGTTTTAAAGAATTCAGCTGGAGTTACAGACAACAATGGAATGCCATTTGTTTGTTTAGTTGATAAGTTTTCATCCTTCGATAATCAGGCTGTTGCATCAATTTTAGTGCTCATTTTTTGCATTAATTTTCCGTTATACTCCAGATAAATGAGGAAGATACGGATTCCATAGATAATCATTAGGTTGAAACTTGCATTGAGGTTTGTTTACATGTAGAATGTGGACTTAATTCCTTTCAATATAAAGGTAGGGGATTTATTATGAACCAATGAACATTCTCATTCGGTATGCAACTTAAAAAGGCGTCAAAAACATACTAAAAGACATTGTTGTTGTTCATGTGATATTTGGCGTATTTGCGTAATGTTTTCATTTCATATGGTTTGTCAAAAGCTAGACTTCTTACCTTGACTTCTTTCAACAAGGTGGGGCTACCAGATCGCCAATATTTTACTTGAGCGCCAATAGAGATGTTTTTGGTTTTAGAATGAATACGATGACACCAAGCTCCCAATATTTTACTTGTGCGAGAGATAATGGTCTGTTTTCGTGTGTTGAAGGAGATGATGGATGCTGATGCAATAACCCCTTTGAGAATCATCCAGATCAATACTTGTAATATTCTGTAAATATTCACATATAAATAAGTGATTAAAGCCCAAAGATCGTGGTTGGCGTGGGTTTATCCATCTTCAACATGTCAATTTGATTTTTCCACGGTAAGACAAAAAAAAGAAAGAATGCAAGTGCGAGTTGTGAATTTTAACTTATTAAAATTAATTCTGTAAATAAGATTATTTTTCTAACACGAGTAATGATCGAGATTGAAAGATAAGAAGCACAATCGTTCGTTTTACCATGATTTACACAATTGAAATTAGTCCACTGTTTTTTAATTTCTATCCGTATTTTATTTTTTATTTTCCTTTTTTCTGAATTTTTCCTTCCAACACCAATAGACCTTAGATCAAAAGATAAGGAACTAGACCATTAACAATATAACTATTAATCTTACAATAAATTGTGAAAACACAAACAAGAAACTCACAATAAAAAAATTGAAAATAAATTACAACATAATACTTATATACATATTGCCAAAAAAGTGATAATTACCCATATACCAGTTAAAAATTTATATTATTACAGTATTATTTTTGTTGAATTACAGTTTTTTTTTTTATAAAAAAAAAAAGTAGTCAAAATCTACGTTAGCGTGTGACGGTAGAACCGGGAACTGCGCCAAGGCCAATTTGCCATACGGACAACTACAAGACTTGTTTGAATGAGTGGCGTGATGCCGAGGAGAGTGGTGATTCCCACTCACTCCATCACGTTGCTGTCCCACCTCACCACCGTCGTCCAATTCTTGCAATACACTCCTCGCTGATACCCAACTGGATTCCACACCATTCCAAAAATATTCCCTCTCAACCACATGTGAATGGTATTGCCTCTTTGATACCACCACCGCCATCACCGTCGTTTTCTTCCTTTCGACGATCTGCTTGTGCTGCCGGTGGTAATGGGCATGGGCTTGCTTGTTGGGAATCTGCGGCTAGGGGGCGGCTGCTTCGGCGACCAGTGCGCGTCGTCGCCAAGGAAGAAACAACAGGAGGAGGAGCAGCAATATAGGGAGGTTTCGGAACATGGGTCGCCGGAAGACGGCGGCGGGGACTCTTGGAGCGATGTGGTGGTGTCGGTGGCGAGGATTGTGGCTTGCTTCGTGACATTGATGGTCATCACCTTCGCCTGGGCGGTGCTCATGGTCCTGCTCTTCCCCTGGCCCTACGCCCGCATCCGGCAGGGCAATCTCTATGGTCATGTCACAGGCCGCCTAATGGTATGCTACTCACTCTCGTGGGTGCGTTTGTTTACGTCGGTTCGTAACTTTTGGAGTGAGCTGAAATTTTTTTTTTTTAGAGTTACGTAAATAAATAAATATTTTTTTATTAATAAGATAATTTTAAAATTTTAGAGTATTAATTTTAATATAGTTAATTTTTTTACTTAACGGAGAAGTTGTTCGTCTACAATTTTTTGAAACAATAATCATTTCTTGAAATTTAAAGAACACGATTTCTGATTTCATAGGTGATTTTTGATATTTTTGTTATTTTGATTTTTAGATTTTATATTTTTCGATTTTTAGTTTTACCTCTTTGTTTTTTTACAATTTTTTTAGTTATTTTTATAAATGAACATTAATTATTTCATTTGAAAATTTATTTATGAAAATTTTAGTTATTAAAATTTTTGTATGATTAAATTAGCAATATTTGTCCATAAGTAGTGTAATTTGGTTCAATACATTATAATTTTTGAAATTAAAAGTATTTTATTATAACGGTTGAAAATCTTTGTGAGATCGATCTATATTTATTAACATACTTCATTTGCACTTAAATATTTTAACATTATAAAATTATAAAATTGAAACTTTACAAATATTTTTATTTATTTTAAAATTTTTTTGTAATAAAACAGATTCTTAAAATATTGATAGTAACATTTATCAAAAAAATTAGTTTTTAAGGCTAAAATTGGAATTTTAAAAAAATTCATCAAAAATACTATTTCAACAAATAAATGTAACTTTTAAACTAATATTAATTCTTTTAAGCGCTACTCATTCAAGACATTGTTACAATATCACTTCAAAAGTTAGAAGTTGTGTTCTAAAGTTCGAACAAACACGTCTTATTGATACTTATTGTTTTGTGTTTCAAAAAGAGGGGTTTATTATTATTATTTAAATTCAATTATAAAAATAATTTGGTTTTTTTTTATACTATTAGTAATTTTTGTATTCTTGTTAATAACACCTACCAGTTAAGTTATTTCAATTGGTTATTTTCCTAAAAGTTGTTGGACATCAATTTTTTCATAAACACTTGAAAGTTATTAGCATACTTTTATATGTTGAATTAGATAATTCTTATCTAATATTCCCTTAATTCAAATGTAGTTAACTGTTAGATCTTGGATCATATAGGATAATAATCTATCGAATAAGATGGCATTTTACACATCGTCCTGATGCTCTAATATGATTTCAATTTTTTTCCTTTCACTTTGACAGCACATTATTTTTTTCATGAATCTCAACAGTTACTTGTATCTTATTCCTTGCATAACACAGGTTGATAACACAGTTCCTTGAACAAAAGTGGATGTATATTATTCTTCGCAATTGATCCTAATTTGATTAAGGTAGGATGGATAATCTGGAAAAATGCTTCTATAGTATTTTGTGATAGGAGGATATCTTTAAAATTAAAAGAAAAATTCTATAAATTGCTATTCACATAGCTCAAAGTATCGAGTTACGAAGTATGTTAATATGCAAAAATTTAGTATTGTCAAAATCCGTATGTTTAGATCAATTAATGAGAATACCATGAAGGATGACTGGATGAGATAAAAAATAATTTCATTAGAAATAGAGTAGGAATTGTACTAAAAGAAGATAAGATAAAAAAAAACATGAGCTTAGGTGGTTTGGTCATATTCGTAGAAGACCAAGGAATGAATTAAATAGAAGAAGAGAATTGATTAATGTAGAAGAAATCAAAATAAGTAGAGGTAGGCCTAAAATTATTTGATTGAGAATTTAAATTTACATAATATAATTAAAAATTTGACCATAGATAAAAATACGTGAAAAAATGATTGATATAGCTAACCCCACACAGTGGGATTATGGCTCAAATTGTTGTTGTAGTTGAAATTACAAGTACAACCATACCAAGTAGTGTGCAAAGATTGGGTAACTTTTAGAGTTTTTGGAATTCAATTTAAAAAAAAAAATCAGTTGGGACAAAAATAAAAACGCAACTCCATTTTACTATGTCATGCTACTACAATATGGATCACAACCACAGCTCTGTAGAAGTACTTCAGATAATTATTGTGCAAGCATATAAAACTAAGATCTAAAAATACATTCAATCTTTCATCCAAACTCACCAATTTCATGACGGAAGAAGATGATCAACCAACAACTGATAGATAGCATAGTTAGTGTTTTTTTAACCTATAAAGTCTACCATAAAAGAATACTTGGGTTCATGTCTAAGGGAAAACATCACCATGTTAAAAAAAGAAGGCAACCAATATTGATTAGATAGTTAGGAATGTGCTGTCTAGTCGTGTAAGGCAGGAAAAAAAACTGTTAGAAGTCACAGGATTTTTTTCTGAATTTTTCTTCTCATTCAGGCTTGCATTTGGTTGGGTACACATGTGAAACTCAGAAAGTGGACTGTAGATGACAAGTGTGAAACTGTTTGATATGTGGAATAAAGTGACCTTTCTTTCAATTGATGAAAAGGTGTTTGTACATGAATTGTTTCTTTGTATGAGAACGTTTAGTTAGACATATGATTGTTTTCATTTTTGCAGATATGGATTTTAGGTAATCCCATTAAGATAGTGGGTTCTGAGTTCTCTAATACACGAGCAATATACATATGCAATCATGCTTCTCCTCTGGACATTTTCCTTATCATGTGGCTGACCCCAACTGGAACAGTTGGCATCGCCAAAAAGGAGGTGGGTGAACTTTCATGCTCCATTTTCTATGTGATATTTAGATCTTCACTTTCAGATGGTTCATATTATCCAGAAATTCTATAACATAAATAACACGATGCTCAGAACTTGGGTCTGAACACCTTTTTTAGCTAAATGATGGACTTCAATTGTTGCATCTTCAGAATTTCTGTTGAAATTTAATCATGCTTTGATACTAAAAATTTGCACTGGAGGCATTCCTGCTAGAATTCAAGAGTTAACAAAAACTGTGCTTGATTAGATCATATGGTATCCTCTAGTTGGGCAACTTTATGTGCTTGCAAATCATCTTCGCATTGATCGCTCCAATCCAACTGCTGCCATTGACTCAATCAAACAGGTGGTAAAATCACTATCCAACCTTTACCACCCAGTCGTTATCAATTACAGTGCATATTTTTTACTTGTTCTTTCGTACTACAAGTCAGGCAGCAAGAGCAGTTGTCAAGCACAACCTGTCATTGATCATTTTCCCAGAAGGAACCAGGTCTGAAACAGGGAGGCTACTTCCATTCAAGAAGGTAAAGAGCCTTTGCAACTTTTCAAATCAAGGTCTAAAGCAGCCGTTCATTATCTCGCATTATTGGAAAATACTAGTAACACTGAATGTGGTTGAAATGGATTTTAAATTTTAGAAAACGAATTCATAAATTTTGAAAATAAAAATCCAAAAAGCATCTAGTTTTTGTTTTCTTTTCAGAAGTAGGAGAAAAATGATAAAGTAAAATGTGAGTAAAATGAGATGGATCATTTGGGTATCCAAACAAACATTTAACTAGATTACAAGAACTAAACATACATGAATGCATCGATATAATAAGATCTTAAGAAAATTGTCAATTGTTTTGCTTGATAAATAGGTGTTCCTTCACTTCTTGCTTGAATTTTTTTTCCTTTTTTATGCAACAGGGGTTTGTCCACGTTGCTCTACAGTCAGGTTTACCGATAGTTCCGATCATCCTCACTGGCACACATCGAGCATGGAGGAAGGGTGGTCTACGAGTCCGACCTACTCCTCTAACAGTAAGGTATCTCCCACCAATAGAAACCACAGATTGGCAAGCAGAAAGGATCAATGAATATGTGGAGATGGTGCATGGTTTGCATGCTAGTAATCTTCCTAAAAGCCAGCAACCTCTAGTGCTTGAAGGGAGCTAGTGATGGTAGCATGTATTCAAGGACTTTGAATGAGCATCATAATATAAAAGTATACTTCATCCTTACTAGCAGAAGCAGCTTCAGTTTTTTCTTTATGTTGATAGTGCCGGCAGATCACTTGGCTATTAGAGTTGTAAACAAAGTGACATCATAAACTCATGGTTCCACAACAAATTTTCCCCTGTTGGTTGCAGATTTGATGAAATAGTTTGACATGGCTAAAATTTAAAATAAAATATAAATTGATATATAGATGTATCTTTTTATTCATTAATATCAATTGATATTGAATTAGACTTATATTTCAAACACCATCTAACCTTTTATCTGCTACCATGTTTTGTCTCTCACAATGCACAACAAATGAGTTGAACGTGCAATGATCTTCTCTAGAATAACCTATGGAGTAGGAAACTTGTTACTTGATCGCAGTTGGCAACATCTCCCACTCAAACTGTTTGGCTATTTCATGCGATCATCTGTACTAGTTGTAACTGCAGACAAAAGTGTTGTTAACATCATGATAATAAAATCATAATCACAACAACAATAACAACATTAGCATTATAGCAAACTAATGGTTTCCAAAATGTCGATGTTAACAGTACTATCGTAATATTGATAAGATATGAACATTGATATGGTGTAATAGAAATTATAAAATAATACTTAAATATTAAAATATAATATGATATTTTCAATAACACGTTGATATAAAAGAGATATTATATTGAAATCTATTTTAATACGGTATTATTAATTACGTTAGTAAAAATATAGTAATGGTATACATAATATAATAATTTCCAAACATTTTGGATTTGGCATTCACAATTTTAAGCAAAATTATTACCAAACATTTTTGGCATATTAAAGTTCATTTTAAAATCAATTGATAAATATCAATTTTAAAAAATGGAATGAAATATTTTAACGCTCAAGTTCATTATATCAATTTTATATGTAAGACTAAATATTTCAATACTTCCCACTAACGTTGTCTTTTTTTAGTTTATAAGTATCTTAGTGCACAAGTCATACTTTGATACTGTATCAAAGTTATCTTAAAAACAATTAGTGATAATAAAAAAAGCATAATGGTTTAAGTTTTAAATCCACTGTACTAATTTTAGATGTAAGACTAAATATTTCAAATAGTAGATCTAAATTTAAGGATAATCCTATATACAAAATTTGAAAAATACATTGCAATTCATTTTTTAAATTGTAAAATTGAGAAAATTCAATTTCAGCCGATTTTGCATAATTTTCTCTTAATGTGTATCTATCCGTCTGTCTATCCATTTATACATACGTACGTACGTACAGAGAGAGAGGGAGAATTACATTGAAAAGTTATGTTTGATTATGTTCATGATTGACAACTTGAACATATTCAATTGCGCGTGTTACAAATCTTTGCAAGATTCGTTATTTGACATATGCATATCTGGAAAGGGTCCATTTACATCAAATTCAAGTTTAATTTAATTGAATCGGTGGATTCTAACCGAACCATGTGCGCACAGATCCCACAAAATTTGCTACCAATGTTTTGCAATGTGACGACCACAAAGGAAACATGTGTTTTCCCACGTGACCTTCAACAAAATTCACATGGTCCGTTCATATTTTTCAGGGCTGCCATCATCGTAGACATCTGGAAGGGTCCATCCATCTGTTGTTACCTTTCACCGACCATAAAAGGAGCAAAAAATAAACCAGAACACAACATTGTTTGCCATATGATCAACCTCTGCAAAGGAGGAGGCTCTATCTGAAAAGTAAATGGTGGTAACCCCTCATGTTTCACATACAAATGAAAGGAATTTACAACCCAAGAAACATGTAAATTACCTGTAATTTTATGAAACCATGGCTGCAAAGAGCCCATTATTAGTGCATCCGGTCGCCATTGATACAACTCAAAGAATGGTAGTAGTCTAAACTCTCCCTCTGGGGTCTCCTCAGCTATAATATGGAATGAGAACCGCCATTCTGCATCCTCCATATAAGAACTAAGCATGTATCTTGTCATACATGCTGGTAGAGGAAATGGTTAGAAAGCTGCATTCCACAGGGCATTTTCCCCTTCACCGCAGCGCTGGTGTACCGCCTTCAGTCTCTCTGCTGACCTGCAGATGCCACTGCATGCCCAATCAAAGGAGGCAATGCAGAGGTTGCCTGCCTGCGCCTTCCACTCACAGTCTGTGGAGAGGACAACAATGTCTTGGTTAATTCAATGTTCTTAAAAACACAGAAAAAGTGAGTGGCCATTAAACAGATTTAGACACCAACTGCTTTTTTGGAACACAGCCGTTGTAACACGTAACAACAATTTAACGTTTTTCGTTCAATCCATATAATGTTTGTTTTTCATTTTTTAATGATTGTAGGGTGCTAAAGTGCTAAACCACCATCTAAAAGCCACAACAATTTTAAAGATCAGCTTGATGCAAGGCATCATGGCAAAACAACAATGCACAGAAGATCTGATGCAGTGCTACTGCAGCCGCACCAGCTTGTATCAGTGTTTTCCCTGAGCACACCATATCACTCGTTTAAGATTAAAGCAAGTTCATGGATGCCAAGTAGCCAGAAGCTAGTTAGTGCTGTATTCCTTTGAAACAAAGAAGAATGATGAAACATAAATGAATCTTCATCTATAAGAAACATTACCAGGTGGGGTACCGCAACATAATCTACGGTCATCTATATGTTCCACATCTAGTCCAATAAACCAAGACCCCAGAGAAACATCCTCATTGGCGTACTTGTGCAGCACATGCCTGAGCACAAGGTTTCGGGAATACATTAACATTGACATATAAGTAGTTGTTCCTACTTGATAAGCATGTTTTCGTATGAAGCCTTACTGGTTTATCAAAATATAGTCAGCCAGGTCTTTAGAAATGGCGTAAAGTTGTCCCGTTGCATGACGAAAGTACTTGTTCCCTTCTTCTCCAAACTTCCAGTACTCTGGTTCATGGTATCGGACCCCCCTACACCAAATTGTAAGATCAAAGACAAATGCTCCATTGTGATGCTCAGTCAGTTTAAATGATAATTTGAGAACTTACTTCTTAGCCAGAACAGGACCAGATTTCATACATCCAATGTAAACATGAGGTTTTGAACGGTATCTAGCTAAGGTTGTTCCAAGCGTAGCTGTTCCAAAAAAAAACAGCAAATATAACAAAAGAAGAAACCATACAAAATGAAAGAGGTGTTACTTTCCTCTTAAACGTAATGATGTAGTTCACGACGTGAGTAGGGAAGGAAAAATAACCACATATATACATGGAAAACTGAAAAATGGAAAAGCAACCACTCGGTTTGTGAGAATCAAAATTTATCAAAGTGCATGTACGTTGCACAATAGAAAGAAACAATCCTGATTGGAGAATTGAAGATGATAGAAATTTGAAGAAAAAATCAAAACGTATTTGGAGTTGAAATAAGATAACATTGTATGGGAGCAGCAAAGAAAGATTATATTCATTCATAAATGAAATCCTATATCTATATTGATAATTTTATGAAATAAAAGACCTATATTATCTACAAATGAAATCCTTATGTTATTAGTGATCAGAATTCAAAAGGCCATGGTGCTTGACATAATTATCATCACATTTGGTGGTTACAATATCATTAGCACAAAAATTAGCACTTTTGCACAACTTCAAAAATAATTCTATGATATGGACTCATTATGAAAGATAGGGATTATACAATAAAAGATTGTTAACTTTCAGGAAAGTGATACATCTGGAATGAGGCTAGAACAATTACAAAGTTGCACTTGCCTGGTGATATGTTTTAAAAATGATGGGAGCCATTCAGAATCTTCAGATCATACATTTAGTGATACAACAGGACATGCAAAGTGATCTCTCAAGTTTTTTGAAAATCATGTTTTATTATTATGTTTCAGATATCTTCCGACAGAGTAGAAATATAATATGGAAGACAGATGCACAAAGTTCAGGTATTACTCACCAATATTTACATGTATATCATCATCAACCTTGATGTAGAAATCTGCATCCCATCTAGATACAGCAGTTGCAAAATATGTCTTTGTCTTTGCAGATAATTCAAGGTATCCTTCAACATGGTCCTGAAGATTGAATAATAAGGAAATACATTGAAAAAATGGAGATCAGGCATGCATGACAAAATAAGAATTACAACCAAGTTTAGAGAATCATGAGAATTTACCAATCTGATGAAGTCACCATGCTTCCTATTCTCCGCTTCAATTGCTCTATCTAGAATACCACCTGGTGTGGCACTGGTAATGCCCAATACATTAAAATTTCAATTTCTTGTTATTGTAGACCAGATATCCAATAACATAAGCATAGAAAATTATCAAAAAAAAAAGTTGATAAAATAGCACCAGTATCTGTAAGAAAATGGAAAAGATAACAAATCACCAATAGAAAGCAAAGCATTCTCAATCAGACCATGCATAACAAGATTGAAGTTCATTGAAGTTTTTAGAACATTAAAACACAATAATTCACGGTTTTCTAACATGAGCTATGAATTAGTATTGACATGCAATGGTCTGCCAGCAAATTGGACTTCTTTTTTTTGCAAGGGTGATATTTTCCTATTAAAAGTTTCAGTAAGGTAAACAATATAAATTAGTCAAATTCTGCTTTCAAATGGTTATTTTAGTTTACTTCATGGTTGTTAAGGTAGGTTCTTAGGAGATGCCTAAGCAATGCTAGGTGGCCAGGCATGGCATTCTTGCCATTTGGAAGGATGTCTCATCCTATTGTTTTTAAATTGTGTCCTTATCGGATCTAGCAATGAATCCTGTAATGTTCCACCATATTATTTGTGTTTAATGAGTTTTTCCCTTGAAAAACACTACTGTAGGTTTTTAACCCTAAAACACCCATATTGTAGGTTTTTAACCCTTGATAATGAACACTGAACATTATAGATACACATAAACATATGAAAACATGCATGAAATAAAAAAATGTAAGCATATGTAATCAGGTTTGAAAATATATATAAATAATCAAGTCACAAAAATAAAAAGTCAACTAATCCGAATACCAAAGCATTGCATAGGCATCCCAACATCTTAATAACTTCAGTTAACTTAAATCTGTTTATCTTAGAAAATGGTTGCAATCGTTTATCCTCTGTCATGAGGTATGTTGGCAAAGAGTTTTTCATGGGGTAAAAATGGGTCATCTGAATCCAAGGACAATATGTACAATGTGGCAATGTGTGGAACTCTTTCTACTGCTGGAATTTGTTGTTTTCAACTTCTATAATCTTAACAGGCTTCCCTTTTGTTGCTGTTGTTTTTTATTTTTTCCCTTTTTATATCCAATATTTTATGCACGGTCCTCTACAAGACACTGAAATTGTTATTGATGCAACAATTCTTGTGGTTGGAACCTGTAGTGGTTGCACCACCATGGTTGAATGGTTGAATGTGGTTGTGGTAGTCTTTTTTTAATCCATGTAGGGATATTGTTGGTTATTGTCATGAGTTTTTAGATTTTTGATAACCTTCTTTTTTCCCTTTTTCTTTTGTATGTTCTTTCCTTATTTTGCTTGTCCAACGTTTTTGAGTAAAATGTTCTCATTTTAGCTCCAAAAAATTGTTTCTACCAGGGCTATTGATAAAGTTTGCACAAAGTGATAATTCACCACCATGAGTTAGACAATAAATAAGGGTCTATAAGCAGCATGATCAAAAACTGAAAGGAAAAAATATGGTATGCCAATACATGAGAAGCACATGTCCAATGGGACAAAAAAGAATAGAACCTTAACAATTACAAAATGAAAGTATTCTACAATATGTGCCTCGTGAAATGTCTTACCTATGCCCAATTACAAATCGAATGATAATTCCTTTCTCCTCCTCAAGCTTCCTTCTATTTTCTCCTTTTGTGTAAAAAAATGGTTCAACAGAGAACAAAGAGAATAATAAAAAAATCAAGAAATATAATTCAAATAACGCTGACCTTGTGGCATCCAAGTAGCTCGAACAGAATCTCTTCTTTTGCGACTGCTGAAAGCAGTATTAATTCCCACAACCATTAGATATTTCCGTTTTTCAATGGTTTCAGTCTCTCCAAGGCTTTCTGATACTGGAGAACCATTCAATATGGATTGCTGGGTAGCCTTTGCAGTTGCTAATTCCATTTCTAAATTTGAAATGGTTTTATCCAGATTTCTGCAGACAAAGATATCATGAAATTCGGTGAATTTGGTCTCAAGCAGTTGAAATCAAGCTCAATCTCCAAATTTAATAAAGATACAACCATGATGTATTCTTACTGAATAGAGTCATGAGTCTTTGAGGGTTCCCCCATGGACTCCATGGAATGCCGTCTTTCAACCTTCTGTAAAGTATAATGATGAACTATTCACAAGCCAAAATTAACTTCACGGTAGGAGGTAAAAATTAAATGGAAGAAACTTGGGTTACAAAAGAGAAAAGTAAAGACCTTTTGAGAATAAAGATAAATCAGCTTTTATAAAACAACGTAAGAACACCACATACTTTGGTTGGAAATTGATAAAAGTGCAATAACATGGAAATTAATAGAACTATTAAGCCTTAGATTTGTCATTCCTTTAGAGAGTTAGCCTTTCCCAATATAAAAAGATTCTAAGCAACGTATTAAGCCATGTTTTTTTGTTTCCAAAATAAAAATATTAACAACGTATAGGAAAACAAAGAAGTTGCCTCTGCCCCTCTAGTGGCCCTGATTACATTTCAATGATTCAAAACAGTGAAAAGAAACCGTACCAATCAGTTTTGATAATTAAAATACATCACAACAAGGTAAAAAAAGACACTAAAAGTACCGACACGGGATGTTTTTGAATCACATCCATCCAAAGGTAGCTGGATCTTAATATCTTGGTTTACTTTTGTCAATGCATTACCTTCAGGCACTGTCCACATTCTGCAATCAATACCCATAAAGAACCGCATCAAAATTTTGGCATCATAGTAAAAATGACTACTGTAGATGGGATATAGGTTTGGCTAGGAAATAGAGAATTCCAATTTCTTACAAATTTTGATACGTTATAGTTACTGCATAAACTTCCATATATTTATGAAATTACTCTAACTCTAACTTTCCAAAGTTGTTGGAGTTGAAACAGTTCATTACTAAATGAAACCATAATCACTTACAGATGAAGCAAAAGCAACACTCTGCTAAACATGCAATATTTATTCAAGCATAAAATCTAGCGCATCTGAAACTTAATTTAGAGTTAGCCAGCCAAAGATACCACGCAATCATAATCCTGGAATCATGCCTAGGCTTTCTAGAGATCGATGCCATCGACCAACAAATTTTGAATATTTGATTCGCTAAAACTTCTTATTTTACCTCGATCTTGCAAGATCAGGAATTGGATCAATAGCAACGAAAACAAACAAGA
>JAMKPZ010000295.1:0-51925 GCA_024699675.1 Amphibolis antarctica
ACATTCAACTGTTTGTGGACTTCTTCCTTCAGCTTCTGGGCCCATTCCTGTCTCATCCGTCTAGCTTTTTGTTTCATAGGTCGGGCCTCTGGTTTGAGGGGTAGTCGATGGACTGCTACCCGTTCATCCAAACCGGGCATGTCTTCATAATCCTATGCAAACACCTCCACAAATTCACGCAGGAGTGTGAGGAGTTGTTGCCGGTAGGGCTCGGGAACCTCTTTGCTAATTTTCGTTTCTTTTCTGTGTTGTTCATTCCCAAGGTTTACAAGTTCAATTTCATCCGTGGATGCAATGCCTGTAGACTCGGGTGGTTGAACCCATGGGTCTTTTTCTTCGGATTCTTGGCTTTGCAAGTAGGGGCCGTCAGCATCTCCAGCGGCTTGCTGACCTTCAAGCTGGAAGGGTGTTGGACGATGGTTTTGGCGGGAGCGGTGCCCGTGGTTTTCTGGCTGGGTGCCAGGTAGGTGAACCGACTGCCGGTTCGAGGTCGTGATGGACCCTGGAAGTGCTTTAGAGGGGATGATAGTGGACTTGCCATGCTCATCTTCCTAGGGTGTTGTGTCGTCAGACCCCATCGGTTGTTTTGGCCGCCAAGCATCCACAGAGAGTGAGGGACAGAATGCTCCTAGTTCTGCCCTGGTGGGAGGAACTGGCTGCCAGGTAGATGGGAGGCGGAAACTTGGTGGACTTTTGGAAGAGAATGCAACAGGCCGGTCTTGTTTACTGGCTTGAGGGGAGGGGCAGAATGCCCCTAGTTCTGTCCCGGAGCGTTGGCCAATGTTTTGAAAGATGTTGCCCAGATTGAGTAGGCCAGCTGTCCTGACTCCATGATGCAGGCCCCCCATTGGTGGCGAGCGGTTTTCGGTTGATCTGACCAGCGCCCGAGGGATTGGTGGTTTGTTGTGTCGAGTGAGAGACTTGTTATGATTGCCAAGTCCCGATTAACTTGATCAGGTTGCCAAGTTAGTGGCTGCTGAGGACGCAGCTGCCGGCGCACTTGTGCGTGGGATGCCAGGCCATGTTGTTGAAGGAGCGGGTTCCGGTGTGAGTCGCGCGTAAACCATTAGGCTTGCCTTCTGATGTTGATGACCTGCAAGCCTTGTCGTCTCCTTTCCCTATACAAACCAGTCAGACGCCACATCCATTTCTGAAGTTCCTCCCTGTAGGATTGGCATTGGCGAGGGAGGTTGGTGAAGAGTTGGGTCCCTGGTGCACACCGGAGATTCTCTGAATAGTTGCAGCAGGCTGTCTTCTGGCTCTTGATTTGGTTGTGGGTTGTCCTCACAAGGCTCCAATCGTCTGGACAGATAGTCATAACCATTTGGGTTCTGGAATTCTAGAGGTGAGGCGGTAGCCGGTTCTGATGTCGGGTGGGGTGTCCCGGACGACGCCACAGCAGCTACAGATTGTCCTAGGTGGTAGTAGTTTTCTGCTAGTATGACGATGACCTCTCCTTTCCATAGGAACTTAAGCATCCTATGAAGGGTGGAAGGCACAATGGAATTTTGGTCAAGAAATGGGTGGCCCAGGATAAGATTGTAGCTTGGGGGAATGTCTACCACGTGCGTAGGAACTTTGAAGGGGGCTGGTCCGATGACGAGGGGGAGGATGACTTCACCTTTGGCTTCGTGCAGAGTGCCGTTGAACCCTCTCATCACCCGGTCGGTGGGGAGTAAGTCTTGCTCTTTGATTCCTAGCTTGTGTAGGACTTGTAGCGAGCATAGGTTTAGCCCGGATCCATCGTCGATCATTACCATGGGGATACAGAGGTCCTCGTATTGCACCCGAATGTACAAGGATAGGGTGTGGTTGGTCCCGGCTGGTGAGAGGTCTAGATCTGAGAAGTAGACGAAAGAGGGGACCGTTACTATTGCCACCATTCCTTCTATGGCCCCGGGAGCGAGACCTTGGTCCACTTTGGCAATCTATAGCGCTTTGAGGAGAGTTTCCTAGTGCTCAGTAGAGGATCGGAGCAAATCCCATAGGGAGATGTCAGCCCGTATCCCTTGCAGCTGGATTGACAGGTCCGGGAGCAATCGCGACTGGATGGCCGGTGCTAAGGAGGCGGCTGCCCGCTCTGCTGAAGTGGCAGCCGGTGGACGGTTATTGGTTGAAGTTCATCCTGCTATTCCCGGGATGGAGATTCCTCTGGGGCGCGACTGTGGCTGACACACCTGGCCCGACCTGGTTATAGCCGTACATGTGGACGGCTGTTCTATTCCCTTGCCTTTATGTTGTTCGGAAGTGAGCGAGGCCGGAGAGGAGGGCCTGGTGAGCAGCTGTTTTGCCAGGTGTGCTTGGAGTGGCGCTAGTGTTGCAACCGCTGGAGAGGCCGTGTCGACTGGAGTGCCGATCGTGGGCGCAAAGCCGGCGGTTGAGGCTTTGGGGATCGGAGGTACTGCTGGGATGACTGTCCTGACTGGGGCGGCAGGTGAGTAAAGAATTACCTTGGGCTGAGCCCGTATGGTTTTCCTGGCGGCCGGCCCTCTTGACGCGGCAACCGGTTCTTTTGACACGGCAACCGTAGGTGCCACCTGGATGAAGATTTTTTCTGTGGGTGGGGATGACGCCTGTTGTGGTGTAGGCTTTGAAGACTTCCTCCTTCTCCGGTGGCCGCTGATGGTGAGGATGGAGGTCCGGAGTTGTTGGTAGTATGGCCGAAACTCCTCCAATGTCGGCGGATGGTTGGCCGGCCGGATGAGGTCGACGGGGTTCAGCCTGGGAGTTCCTGCATCCAGCGGCCTTACCGAAGGGAGGGATCTTCTTGTCCCTCTTTCGGGCACCTAGGAAGATAGCACTGACTTGTGAGTTGCCCGCATGATTTTGGAAGGTATGTTGGCCCGACTCTGGGGGTACAGGAGGTTGTTGAAACTCAATGGTGCCCGAGTTGATAAGCCTCTGAATAGCTTGTCTTAACGTCCGGCAATGGTCCATTGCATGGCCGGCGGACCTGTGGTACTCGCAGTACTGCTGTGAATTGTACCAGGCAGGAAGAGCAGCTGGAGGTGGCTTGATAGGGGGGAGCATGAGCAGTGCCTGGGCCCGATGGAATACCCGGCTTAGTGGTTCAGAAAGCGGCATGTATTCTGTAATGCGTGGCTGTTCCGGCTACGGGGGTGGCTGGCGTGGCCCGCGCTGTTGCTGATCGGGGCGTTGTTGGTTAACACCTGGGCGATCTCCTCGTTGTCCTTGGTTTCTTTGTCGAGAGGTTGTCGGGGATGTTACCTGCCACTGTTGGTGGGCCGGCGGCTCGGATGCGGCTGTCGGGTGTGGAGCCTTGGGCCTCCAAGGATGTTGATTCGAGGCCGCTCGGGTGGTGTAGACCGGCTGTTGAACTGGAGTGATCACCAGCGGATGGTATTCTTGGGCCGGGGCATACACCTGTTGTGGTTGGTATGGTGGTGGTGTTGCCGCCACAACGATTACGAGAGACGAACGGCCGTTGTCATTCCTTCGGGGGCCGCGGTTGTTCCCCATGTTATCGCCCAGGGCTGGTGGTCGGGGACATGCATTTCCTCCGGGGTCGGCTCCAAATGGGAGAGCCGAAAACCTCCCTGATTTCAAGAATCCTTCCAAGCGGCTACCAGCTTTGATTAACTGGGAGAAGGTTGAGTACGACTGAATGCATAAAAGGGCCGCCAGTGATGGTTGAGCACCTTGCACAATTATGTCTAGAGAGTCTTCTTCTACAGGTTTCTCCCAGATTTGGGATGCCAGGGCCCGCCACCTGCCGACATAGCCGCTGAATGGCTCATTCTCACGTTGGCGAAGGCAACGAAGATCTTCCAACTTTGGTGCCAGGTCCAAGTTATACACGTACTGTTCCTGGAACATGTACGCCAGCTGTTCCCAGGTGTAGATCTTTGTTAGGTCTAAGGACATGTACCAGGAAAGTGCAGGTCCTTGGAGAGATTTCTGGAATAGCCGGATGAGGAGCTTCTCCTCGTGTTGTGGTGCTGCCATGTCTCCACAAAAAGCCCGGAGGTGCGCGCGAGGATCCCCGTGCCCATTGTATTTGACCAGTTCGGGCATTTTGAAATCGGGAGGGAGTGTTGCTTCGGGATAGAAACAGAGATTTTGGAAGGCACAGGAATGTCCAGGCGGGCTGGATTTTATGCTCCAGAAAGATGCTTCCAGTTCAGCTATCCTTTGCAGTAGCTGCCCTTGCTGGTCGGGTGCTGGGGCGATAGCCGCGCGGTGGCGGGCCGAATTGGTCGGCGATGGGAGTAGTGACGACATCGTATTCTTCCGAATGTGGCCTCTCCGGGACACGGATGGTTGGCCTGGTGGGGATTATGGAACCAATCCCTTGTTGTTGATAGCGCGCCAACTAATGAGCCAGGAGGGTCTGCTCGAAATGTCCTGGTTGAGGTGGCAGGAAGGCGTTGGCCGCTCCTACGCCCTCAGTGTTCCAGGGGGGTTGGTAGAACGGGCCAGTGCTCTGTGTGGGAGTCGGCCTGTTACCTTCAGCTTCAGTTGCCAGAGAAGCCGGCGGCGCAAGATGCACTGTGGCATTATCGAATGCTATAGCGGTGGACAGATTAGGCACCTTTGGTTGGTTCGAGGTTCCGGTAGGAACTATGACGGGCCTGGTGAAGTTCGTCCGGGTGACGACAGGCAGTGGTGGGCTGGAGACCACGGACAGCGGCACAAAAGTTGTCGCGGTGACGGAAGGGGATGATCCGAAAGCTGCAACGGAACCGGTGGCCATGGCTCTTGCTTGTGAGCGGGTCAGGACAGGGGGAGCCAGTGGGGTCCAGAACCTATAGGGTAGAGGTCCATGAAGAGACGGTGCCCAGAGAACCGCAGAGGTCCGTAAAGATCTGTAGGGATACCAAAGAAGGGTGATACAGTTCAATGCATTTGAAAGCAGCTTGGCTTAGCAAATGCGACAAGTGTGTTAAAAATCCTAACGGAAAAATAAAAGACTGACTAAAAAAGAGCCGTACGAGCGAGAGTTTGAGCTACTTAATCGATAAAATGCAGCGAGTGTCCCCAGCGTAGTCGCCAAAAATCTGTACACTCTCTTTCATCCGGCTATCACCCGGAAGCCCATGGGTTCCCGTCGGCCCCACCGGCAGATGGATCGAGGTACAGAGAATTGAAAGGTGTTTGTGTGAGCGCATCACCATGTGCGGTTGATGGCTCATTCAACGGAGTCGCCACCTTATTTTTGGGTAGAAAATAAGGAAAACCGGATGGGAAAGAGTCCTTCCACCATCGAAACGATAAAACCACGGGAATCACGTAAAATTGTGTAACATGAGAGAACTGGGTACGGGGCTCAGGGTACTGTCAGGGAAGGCGTTAGGCACCACCAGACATCTCGGGCGTTCCCGGCCTCTCTCCGGCTCTAAAACGGAAAAAACATGATAGTCAATCCGGCCACGTACGGCCTCACCCTGGAAAATTTTCCAAGGCATTTAGAGGGATAACCGTATCCCTTCCGTTGAAAATAAATGAGAATCAAGTAAACAAATGGGAATTGAACAAAACAGGGATCTATATTGGATCTGGTGGTGAATAGGGAAGAAAAGGATGGGTTTTCGGGGAGCCGACTGTGGGCTACTTGTACCGGTTGACCGGCGGCTGGTCGGCTGCTTTCCCAACCCATTTGCGCAACCATGGGTTTTTGGGGAAACGGGGGCCTGGTTCCTTGAATCGGCCAGCCGACGGCTTGCCGGCTGTTTCCCACTTTCATGCGCAGCCATGGGGGGGTTTTGGGGAAACGGGGGCCAGTTCCTTGAATCGGCCAGCCGATGGCTTGCCAGCTGTATCCCCCTTTCATGCGCAACCATGGGGCAGTTTTGGGGAAACAGGGGCCGGTTCCTTGAATCGTCCAGCCGGGGGCTTGCCTGCTGCTTCCCCCCTTTCATGCGCACCCACGGGGATTTTGGGGAAACGGGGGGGTCAGTTCCTTGAACCGGCCAGTCAGCGGCTTGCCGGCTGTTTCCCCACCTTCATGCGCACCCATGGGTATTTTGGGGAAACAGGGACCGGTTCCTTGAACCAAATTGCCGGCGGCTTGCCGGCTGTTTCCCCCTCCATGTGCACCCATGGGGGTTTTGGGGAAACAAGGGGGCCGGTTCCTTTAACCGGCCAGCCGGTGGCTTGCTAGCTGTTTCCCCCTTCCATGCGCATGGGGGTTTTGGGGAAACAAGGGCTGGTTCCTTGAAGCGGCCAACCGGCGGCATGCCAGCTGTTTCCCCCTTCCATGCGCACCCATGGGGATTTTGGGGAAACGGGGGCCGGTTCCTTGAATCGGCCAGCCGGCGGCTTGCCGTCTGTTTCCCCCTTCCATGCGCACCCATGGGGGTTTTGGGGAAACGGGGGGCGGTTCCTTGAACCGGCCAGCCGACGGCTTGCTAGCTGTTTCCCCACCCCTTTTTCCTCTTGACGTCTGTAAAAGCATCGGATTTAACAGAGGACCTATATTTTCTGGGGAAACGGAAACCGTCGGGTTGTACGTTTCGTACACCCAAACTGCCACCACCGACATCCTTACCGGTGGCGTCATCCTGGAAATCTTTTCAGGGTATCGAGAGGGTAGGTTCACGCCTCCCAGAAAAGAAACGGACACCGTTGGGTCATACGTGTTCATACACTCGAACAGCCACCACGGGCATCATTGCCGGTGTTGTCATCTCGGAAACTTTTCCAAGCCATCGGGAGAGTAGACTTACGTTTACCGGAAAAATGTATGGGCACCATTGGGTTGTACGTGTTTGTACACCCGAACGGCCGCCGCCGGCATCCTCGCCGGTGGCGTCATCCCGAAAACTTTTCCGGGGCATCGGGATAGTAGACTTACGTCTCCTGGAAAATCGTACTATGACCATCGGGTTGTGCGTGTTCGTACACCCGAACGGCTGCCGCCGACATCCTTGCCGGTGGCGTCATCCCGAAAATCTTTCCGGGACCCCGAGAAGGACTTGTGGAGGTCGGATGAAAATTCATAAAGCCTGCTGGGAAACATAGAGTTTCCAAGTAAAAAGACCCGACAGAAGGGTCATGAGTGAACTGAGCTCGACCAGGTCAGGTGGATTAACCCGGCCAGGAGGGTGGCCACTGGTACCTTCGGACGTGTTTCCGAAGGAATGATACCCGGGTCCGTCCTTCGACCTTTCCCCTGCACAGGGAAGCCGTTATGCAGTCGGTGCTCGACGAAGTGTCGTAAAAACATACCTAAAATGGCGAGGGTGGAAGGACTTACCTGTAGGGGGGGTCATCGACGGGGATCGGAAGTCCTCACTCCAGCACGGCAAAAAGGCGTCAGGGCCCCGAGCTGCTCTCCTCCTTCGGAACTGGTGGACGATTGCTTCTCCGGAGGTTGTCAGCCTTCTTCCCAGAAAATCTCGCCTTTTGGAAATCCTTCCTCTTCAAATTCCCGACTCCTTTTCTTTTTTTTTCGATGTGGGGGGGCCCTCTCCTTTTATAAGGGGTTGCCTTCCTTCTTTGGGGGCGCCCGAAGATGGAAGGCAGCGTGATTCGGGTTTGATTACGTGGTCCGCGTAATTGATGAATTTGCGAGATTTACGTGGTTAAATCCCAGCGTATTTCTCAGATTGATTCGACCTGCCTTTTTGGGTAGCCGACCAGTAGCCATTACGTGGTAGGCGGAAGCCGGCTGGTCCCCCGAACATTCGCACGAAAATGTGGTTTTTGGGATTCGGGTGTTGCTTCCTTGAAGCGGCTTGCCAGCGACAAGCTGGCTCCATCCCCCCAACTTTTCACCAAATGTGGGTTTTTGGGTGTCCGGGTGCTGCTTCCTTGAAGCGGCTTGCCGGCGGCAAGCCAGCTCCATCCCCCCCAACTTTTTACCAAATGTGGGTTTTTTTTGGGTCCGGGTGCCGCTTCCTTGAGGCGGCTTGCCGGCGGCAAGCCGGCTCCATCCCCCCAACTTTTTTACAAATGTAGGTTTTTGGGTGTCCGGGTGCTGCTTCCTTGAAGCGGCTTGCCGGCAGCAAGCCAGCTCCATCCCCCCTTTAAACATGGTGTCAACAGTGCCCATACGTCTTTCCGTGAAGTAGCTGGATAGAACTAACTGGCATCCGACTGCCATATAGCGGCTGCCAGATAACTACCCGGCTGCCAGATAACTTAAATTAGGAGACACGACGGGATTTAATCACTTAAATCTTGCAAATCAATCAATTACACGAACCACGTAATCAAATCGAGATTCATGCCGGCTTCCAACTTCGAGCGCCCCAAAGAAGAAAGGTGACCCCTTATAAAAGAAGCGGCCTCCCACCCCATTCAATACGCTTCCACCTCTCGGAGAAACCATTGTACGGATGCGGGAGACGCTCGGCACGCTTTCGGCCCTTGGAGGAAACGCCGGCTGGAGGTTTTGAAGGCGGAGAGACGCTCGGAGCCCCGACTCCTTCTCGCCGCCTCGAAGTGAGAGTTTCCAATCACTGCCACCGACTCCCTACAGGTAAGCCCTTCCGTCCTTGTCATTTTACATATGTTTTCACGGTGTCTTTCTCCAACCCCGACCATGTAACACCTTCCCCATGCTAGGGAAAGGTCGAAGGACGGACCCAGGTATCATTCCTTTGGAAACATGCCTGAAGGTATCGGTGGCTGTCCTCCTGGCCAGGTGAATCCACCTGGAAACTCTGACTTTCCCAGCGGGTTTTACGCTTTTTTTTAACCAATTACCGCATGTCTTTCCAAGAGGCGTAAGTCTACCCTCCCGATGCATCCTTGCCGGCGGCGGCCGTTCGAGTGTAAGAACAAGTACGAACCGGCGGTTCCCATTTTCCGGGAGGCGTAAGTCTACCCTCCCAATGCCCCAGAAAGATTTTCGAGATGATGCCTCTGGCATGTATCCTTGCCGGTGGCGGCCATTCGGGTGTACGAACAAGTACGACCCGGCGGTTCCCGTTTCCCAGGAAATGTAAGTCTACATTCCTGACACCCCGGAGAGATTACCGGGATGACGCCTCCAGCATGCACCCTTGCCGGCGATAGCCGTCTGGGTGTACGAAAAGTACTTGTTCATAACGGAGGCATCATCTCGGAAATCTTTCCGGGGCATCGAGAGGGTAGACTTACGCCTCTCGGAAAATGGGAACTACCGGGTCGTACATGTTCGTACACCTGAATGGCCACCGCCGGCGAGGATACATGTAGGAGGCGTCATCCCGGAAATCTTTCAGGGGCATTGGGAGGGTAGACTTACGCCTCTCGGAAAATGGGAACCGTCGAGTTGTACTTTTCGTACACCTAGACAGCCGCCCCCGGCAAGGATACATGCCGGAGGTGTCATCCTGGAAATCTTTCCTGGGCATCGGGAATGTAGACTTACATTTTTCAGGAAATGTGAACCGCCGGGTCATACTTGTTCGTACACCCGAACAGCTGCCGCCGGCAAGGATGCATGCCGGAGGCGTCATCCCGAAAATTTTTTCGGGGCATCAGGAGGGTAAACTTACGCCTCCCGGAATGCAGTGATCAGATAATAAAAAGTGTAAAACCTCTTGGGAAACTCAGAGTTTCCACTTAAAAAGGCCCGACGAGAGGGTCGCGACCGAACCGAAATCGATCGAGCTGGGTAGATTTACCTGGCCGAGTGGATGGCCACTGGTACCTTCAGGCGTATTTCTAAAGGAATGAAACCCGGGTCCTCTGACCTTTCCCTTGCATGGGGAAGGTGTTACATGGTCGGGGCTCAGAAAAAACTTCGTGAAAACATACGTAAAATGACGAGAATGGAGGGAGTTACTTGCAGGGAGTCGTCGGTTGGGTCAGAAGCTCTCGCTCCAGTGTGGTGAGCAGGCATTAGGGCTTCGAGTGTCTCTCCTCTTTCAGTACCTCTAGCTGGCATTTCCTCCAAGTGCCAAAAGCATGCCAAGCATCTCCCGTGTTCGTGCGATGGTTTCTCCGAGAGGTGGAAGCTTGGGATTTTGGGAGGGGGTAGCCTTCTTTTATATGGGGTTACCTTCCTTCTTTGGGGGGACCCAAAGATGGAAGGCGGCGCTTGTCCCAGTTTAATCACGCGATCCGCGTAATTGATTGATTATGAGATTTAAGTGATTAAATCTTGTCGTATCTCCCTGATTGATTTGCCATACCTTTCTGGGTAGTTACCCGGCAGCTGCTACATGGCAAGCGGATGCTGGTGGGCCCTACATCATCACCAAAACCCTCAGCGAAGGGGCCGCTTACATTTTTGATGAAGCCACCCAACAAGAGTTTGGCCCGATCAATCTATCGCAGCTAAAGAAGTTCTACCCATAGACAACTCAACCGGGGACAGTAACGGGTTCCGCCTTCAAGCCAACTGGCCGCCGGCTTCTTGTACTGGCTGCCTGCAGGCCATGAAGGATTAGCTCGACTGGGGATTGTCACGGCTGCCACCTTTAGAAAGGTCGGCTGCCGGCTTCTCGGATCAGCCCCCCCATAGCACAGAACAACCAACTTCTTCTAGGGGGCTTACCCGGCTGCCGGTACTATCCAACCGGCCGCCAGCACTATCCAACTGGCCGCCGGCACTTCCAACCAGAAACCCATCCATCCTCTCTAGAAGACCTGCACTTCGGGGCAGAACTAGGGGCATTCTACCCCTCCGCCCCATTTTTGTGCACTCAATAGTCACCAAGGGTGAGACGCAACGAGCCAAGTCCCCACAAGCTAACCGAGAGGCCGGCTCCCTAGGACCAAGGAAGATAAACTCGACTGGGGATCACGGAGGCCACCGCCTTCAAACAAGCCAGCAACCAATGTCTCCTTCTGACTCTCCACCGACTGATCGAGAGGTCAAGTCCGGACAAGTATGCTCCTTTCCTCAGTGAATTCCCTTTTATGACTTACATGTCACACGAGGCACGCACGATGCACATATGATGAGCAGGTCCAACTCTCTAGTCATCCTGTCTCGTCCATGTTGGAAAGGAAGAGGGCCAACAAAACTAGCAAAACTTCACCGCACATTTTCATGTTTGTTCTAGGTCGCGACCCATCAAAACATGCCTACGTCCCCTCAGTCTCAGAACCACGAAACAACCATCTCACCATTCATCAGAAGAAACACCAGCAAGCCAGAAAATGACCTGGCCATCATTCACAACCTATTGCCCAATACTTACATGCTCCACCATCCAACCGGCCCACCACCAGTTGCCACCTCTGACTTACCCTACAGCCGCATCCACAGCCGGCGGTGAGAACAGTTTGCAGTAGCAGGCGGCACATCCGACTCAAGAAGTGCTATCCGGACCTCTGGGACGAACTACCAACCCCAAGAGTGACACCAGCTACATCCAGACTTCTACATTGAAAACCCAAGCACCCATCTTGTTTAACTCTGATGGCACAAAGACGGAACAGGGTGAGTAATTCAGGTTCGTCCTTATCCCCATGGTCTTTGCTGATTTTGAGTGGTTACGAAATACAGACAGGAGATCACTTCTCCCCTAGCGAATGAATATCCAACCACCCATTTTTACCTAGCCCGAGTGCCACCCAACAATGGGGGAGATCACAACCTTCACCTCCCTCTACGTAAGGTATTTCCCCTTGGTACATCAGCCGTGACAACGTCGGGTTATTTTACTTGCCAACAGCACATGGGGAGGGCTACTAGCATTCTTTTATTCAATTTTCTTATCTTCTATTTTGTAATAGAAAAGAACAAAAAAAAAAAGAGAGGAAGAAAAGTCAGTAGCTAGAATCCCTCTTCAATAGAAAAGAAGAGAGAAAAGAAAAAAAAAAGAGAAAAAGAACAAAACAAAAGAGAAAGAAAAAAAAAAAAGAGAAAAAGGAAAATAAAGAAAAAAGAGAAAGAGACAAAGAAAAAGAAAAGGAAAAATTACTTGTTGCTGGGTCCTGAAAGCTTATGGACTCCTGTGTAAGGGAAGGGTAGATCTTAGGATTCCACCATCTGTTGGCAGTCCAATACCCAGCTTTGTCGCGATTGACCAAGTATCCCCTTCTTTCAGGGTTTGGCAACCCATCAAAGTCCACCAATATAACCGGATGCTGGAACCTATTTGCTGATACCCATTTCTCCTTTCTTTTCTCTTGTCCTAGGGCTTGACATCCCAGCTAAGTCATCGACATTGGGCTTGGCATCCCGCTGAAAGTCGCTTCCACCCCCGAGTTCCGAAGCCCACGATTCCGGAACCCGCACAACTCTATCTGCTATCTCTACAACCCCAGAGTGAACTCGTGAGGAAGAATCAGCATAACTATGGGCAAAAGGATAGCTCTCGGATCTCTCCTCTCGACCCATCTTTGTCGCCTGAGGGTCACTTCCGCTGGACAAGGAAACCACATTTTCGAACTCACATGCGTGAATGTCCAGTGGTTGTCTCTTGACATGAGGTGAGACACCTTTCATTCCCCTACAGGTCCAGATAGCACGATTGGGTTGGAACAGCTACCTTGCGCAGACCCCACCTCGGGCAACCACCTAGAAGCCCCTCTACAAAATCGACAAAACATAGGAAAGAGAGTCACCAGAGAGTGTCCCAACTTTCTCACACAACTCACCACAGATATTCATGGATGAGAGGAGGGAACGACACTCCCTCCTCACCTTTGGAAACTAATATACGAACGAGTGCGCAGGTGAACAAGTCAATCAGACAATTCAGCCGACTGCCACTTAGGAAGTACGGCCACCTGGACCAAAACCCGCACGAAACAAGATGTCGCACGGAAAAAGAATGGGGCTGCCGAGTAAATCAACTGGCCGCCACCACCAAAACCTAGGGATGGTCAACTACTCAACGCAGCCTACGTCAGAACACTGACTATTCCATGCAGGAAGAAGGAAAGCTCACCCAAGCGCGTCGCCCTACTTAGACAGCAGGATGCCCGGACCTCAACCCGCACGAGACGAGATGTCACATGAAGAAAAATGGGGGGGGGCTACCGGGTAAATCAGCCGGCCACTGCCACCAATACCTGGGGACAGTCGACTCCTCAACACTAACCTCTCTTCGCAGGAACGAATAAGGCCCCCACTCCTCGCTGAACTCGGACGGTTGCATGCCACAGCAAGGATCAGCGCTAAGCAAAACATCACGTGGGAGAAGGAAGGGCCACCAGACGAACTAGCCGGCCCCCCATCTACAATCCGATAAGAAAACCCGATAACCGACTCCTCGAAACCCAAACTCAAACGTATGAATCGGGAGACTAGCTGGCCCACCGCCGGCAATCCGAAAAAAAGACCCGGCAACCGGCTACCCAAAACCCATAGACATATGGATCGGGCGACTAGCCAACCCACCGCCGGCAATCCGACAAAAAGACCTGGCAACCGGCTCCCCAAAACCCACACTCAAACGTATGGATCGGGTGACTAGCCGGCACGCCGCCGACAATTCGGCAAGAAGACCCCGCAACCGGCTCCCCGAAAACCATACTTAGACGTATGGATCGGGTAGCAAGCCAACCTGCCACCGGCAATCCGGTAAGAAAACCCAGCCTGCCGCTGGCAATCTGGTAAGAAAACCCAGCAACCGGCTCTCAGATTGCCACCAAGGTACAAACGACTTCTTCGTATCGTCATCCCTCATCCCACTCGTTAATCCACACAAATTCGTAAGGGGATAGTAATACACAAAATTTCGTTAAAGTTGAGCTGATATTATTTATGATTCAAAGTACAAGCAGATATACGAAGCTATTCCTTGTTAGAAGTCCTCTAGGGCTCGAACCTCCGGGGCTCGAACCTCTGGGGGACAAACGCTTGAAATTCCCGCCTCCGCTCCTCCCATGTTGCCTCCTGGTGCTCCATCCGCTCCACCAAGTGGATCACCCGGTCCTCCCGACTAATTAGCCAGATAAGAACTTCGTCCCGAGCATTGAGACGCTCCACCGTCATATGAAAGCATTCGACGAGATCTCGGTCCAAAGAAGACCGGCCGATAGAAGCAGAAGCAATGGGCCAACGCCCGGTCGACTGCCTGCAGGACGATGAGCTAGGTCGCTTCGAGGCGAGCGTCTCGTATTGGCCCAGGTCGACCGACATAATGGGCCAGGTCTGGAGCGGGACCTTCTACCAGCCCCCAGTTGAAATGCAAAGGAAGTTGGCCAGTTCCACCAATGCCCCGACCTAGGAATACCATCCGCCGGTAATCACTCTAGTTCAGCAACCAGTCTACACCACCCGAGCGACCCCAATTAACAACCTTGGAGGCCCAAGGCTCCACACCCGGCAGCCGCATCCGTTCCGTCGGCCCACCGGCAGTGGCAAGCAACGTCCCCGACAACTTCTCAACAAAGAAACCAGGGACAAAATGGAGATCGCACAGGCGTTAACCAACAACGCCCCGATCAGCAACAGCGTGGACCACGCCAACCGCCCCTGCAGCCATAGCAGCCGCGCATAACGGAATACACACCACTCTCTGAACCGCTGAGCCAGGTATTCCGCCGAGCCTAGGCATTGCTCACGCTCCCCCCTATCAAGCCACCTCCTGCTATTCTTCCTACCTGGTACAATTCATAGCAGTACTGCGAATACCACAGGTCCGTAGGCCACGCTACGGATCATTGTCAGACGTTGAGACAAGCTATTCAAAGACTTATCAACTCGGGCACCATTGAGCTTCAACAGCCTCCAGTAGCCCCCGAGCCGAGCCAGCATACGTTCCCAAATCATACGGGAAACTCCCAGGTGAGTACAATCTTCTTAGGTGCCTGAAGGAGGCACTCGCTCGAAGGGTTCCGGCCTATATAGCCGATTTCTGCCTATCCAACCAGGCACGGAGAAGGGACAAGAAGATCCCTCCCTTCGGCATGGCCGCTGGATGCAAGAACTCCTTGGTTGAACCTCGTCAACCTCATCCGTCCAGCCGACCATCCACTGATGCTGAAGGAGCTCTGGCCATACTACCAACAACTCCGGACCTCCATCCTCACCATCAGTGACCACTGGAGAAGGAGGAAGTCTTCAAAGTCTACATCGCAACAGGCATCATCCCCACCCACAGGAAAATTCTTCGTTCGGGTGGCACCTACGGTTGTTGCGTCAAGAGAACCGGTTGCCGCGTCAAGAGAGCAGGCCACCGGGACAACCATACGAGCTCAGCCCAAGGTAATTCTCTACTCACCTACTACCCCAGTTAGGGTAGTCATCTCGGCGGTACCTCCAATCCCCAAAGCCTCAACCGCCGGCTTTATTCCCATGACCGGCACTTCAACTGGCACGGTCTGTCCAGCAGCTGCAACGTTGGCACCACTCAAAGCGCACCTGGCAAAGCAACAGTTCACTAGGCCCTCCCCTCCAGCCACACTCACTTCTGAACAACACAAAGGCAAAGGGATAGAACAGCCGTCCACATGTACGGCTATAACTCGGTCTGGCCAGGTATATCAGCCAAAGTCGCACCCTAGAGGGATCTCCATCCTGGGAACAGTAGGACAAACTTCAACTGGCAATCGGCAACCGGCTGCCGCGTCAGCAGTACCGATAGCCACCTCCTCAACACCTGCCACCCAGTCGCAGCCACTCCTAGACCTATCAATCCAGCTACAAGGGATATGGGCAGACATCTCCCTTCGGGATTTGCTCCGATCCTCTACCGAGCATCGGGAAACTCTCCTCAAAGCGCTGCAGATAGCCAAAGTGGACCAAGGTCTCGCTTCCGGGGCCATAGAAGGAATGGTGGCCATAGTAACGGTCCCCTCCTTCATCTACTTCTCAGATCTAGACCTCTCACCAGCCGGGACCGACCACAACCTGTCCTTGTACATTCGGGTACAATACAAGGACCTCTGCATCCCCATGGTAATGATCGACGATCAATCCGGGCTAAACCTGTGCCTACTACAAGTCTTGCACAAGCTGGGGCTCAAAGAACAAGACTTGCTCCCCACCGACCAGGTGATGAGAGGGTTTGACGGCACTCTTCACGAAGCCAAAGGTGAAGTCATCCTCCCCCTCGTCATCGAACCAGCCACCTTCAAGGTTCCTGTGCACATGGTAGACATTCCCCCGAGCATTCTGGGCCGCCCGTTGCTCCACCAAAACTCCATTGTGCCTTCCACCCTTCATAGGATGCTTAAGTTCCTATGGAAAGGGGAGGTCATTGTCATACTAGCGGAGAACTACTACCACCCGGGACAATCTGTAGCTGCTGTAGCACCTTCTGGGTCACAACAACCGACACCAGAACTGTACTTAGACGTATGGATTAGGTGGCTAATCGATAAGAAAACGGGTGTAGAAATCTCTACACCGGGAAGATGAGGCGGCACATTGGATTAACATCCGGCCCCAAACTCGGATGTCCGGTAAGCAGACGGGTAGACCCACCAGACCCCTGACCTTTTAGCCAGAGGTTCGTTGTGGGGGCTACGATGTCTATATTCGTGTTTTCATCTGTTTCTCGCTTATCTCATCGGGAGAGGCAAAGCTGCCCTCTCGATGCCATGGAAAGACTTCCGGGGTGAGCATGAATCCTTGCCGACGCTGGTCGTTTGGGCATTTGAGTATGTATAGCCTGACGATTACCCTTTTACCGGGAGGAGCAAAGCTGCCCTCTCAATGCCCCCGAAAGACTTCCAGGATGATGCCGTCGGCGTGCATACTTGCCGACGCTGGCCATCCGGGCATATGAGTATGTACAACCTGATGGTTCCCCTTTACCGGGAGGAGCAAAGCTGCCCTCCTGATGCCTCGGAAAGACGTCCGGGATGAGGCCGTCAGCGTCCATACTTGCAGACGCCAACCATCTGGGTGTATGAGTATGTATAGCTTGATAGTTCCCCTTTACCAGGAGGAGCAAAGCTACCCTCCCGATGCCCCGGAGAGACTTCCGGGATGAGGCCGTCGATGTGCATACTTGTCGACATCGGCCATCCGAGCGTATGAGTATGTACAGCCTGACGGTTCCCCTTTACCGAGAGGAGCAAAGCTACCCTCTCGATGCCCTGGAAAGACTTCCGGGATGAGGCCGTCGACATGCCTCCTTGCCAATGCTGGCCATCTGGGTGTATGAGTATGTACACCCCAATTGTTCCCAATTGTCGAGGGAAGCAAAGCTACTCCCCCGATCCCCTAGAAAGTCTTCAAGGATGAGACCAGGATTACCTAGGCTGCCTGGGGGTGCCTAACACCTTCCCCAATAGTATCTTGAGTCCCATATCCAGTTCTCTAATGTTTCGCATAGCGTTACACGATTTTATTTCATTCTTGTGGTTTTTATCATTTTGGTGGTTGAACGACACTTCCCCATCTAGTTTTCCTTGTTTTCTATCCAAAAATAAGGTGGTGACTCTACTTAACGAGCCATCCGCCCCACGCGGCAATGCGCTCACACGAACACCTTTCAATTCTCTGTACCTCGGCCCATCCACCGGTAGAGCCGGTGGAACCTCATGGGCTTCGAGGTGACAGCCAGATGAAAGAGAGGGTACAAATTTTTGGCGACTCTGCTAGGGACACTCGCTGCATTTTATCGATTAAGTGACTCAAACTCTCACTCGTACAGCTCTTTTACAATCAGTCTTTTGTCTCCTACTAGGATTTTTAGCGTACCTATCACATTTGCTAAGCGAAGCCGCTCTCAAATGCATTGAACCAAATCACCCTTCTTTGATTCTCCCTGCAAACCTCTGTAGCTCGCAAGTTTCGGACCCCGCTAGCTACCCCTGTCCACACCCGCTCACAAGCAAGAGCAATGGCCACCAGTTTCGCTGGAACGTTCAGATCTTCCCCTTCTGTCACTGCGATAGCCTCTATGCCATTGTCCATCGTTCTCAGCCCACCACCGCCTGTCGTCACCCGGACGAACTTCACCAGGCCCATCGTTGTACCTACTGGAGCCACGGATCAGCCCAAGGTGCTAGACCTGTCTATGGCTATGGCATTCAACAATGTCACGTCGCATCCTGCGCCACCTGCTTCTCCAACTGCTGGAACTAAATGTGATAGGTCGGTTCCCATGCGGAACACCGGCTCATCCTACCAGCCGCCCTCAAACACGATGGGGGCATAGAAGGGGCCGACACCTTCCAGCTGCCCCAGTCGGGACTTTTTGAGTAGACTCTCTTGGCTCACCAGTTTGCTCATTACCAATAGCAAGGGATTAGTTCGATAATCCCACCCAGGCCAACTGTCCGTGTCCCAGAGATGCCACAAACTGAAGAGTATGACGTCGTCACCACCCCTGTGGCGGGTCAATTCTTTCAGCCGCCACTGCAGCCAGCGGCCACCGCTACTTCCACCCCAATGTCGAACCTGCTGGGGAAACTACTCCAGAGGATAGCCAAACTAGAAGCGTCCTTTCGGAACATGAAGCCCGGACCACCGGAACCCTCTTATTCATTCCAGAACCACTATTTCTATCCAGAGGTGATGCTCCCTCCAGATTTCAAGATGCCCGAACTGGTCAAATACAATGGGCACGATGACACCCGTGCGCACCTTCGTGCCTACTGCGGGGACATGGCGGTGCTACAACACGAGGAGAAGCTCCTTGTCTGGCTATTCCAGAAATCTATCCAAGGACCTGCATTATCATGGTACATGTCCTTGGAATTGACAAAGATCTACACCTGGGAGCAACTGGCGTACATGTTCAAGGAATAGTACGCGTACAACTTGGACTTGGCACCCAAGTTGGAGGACCTCCACAACCTCCGCCAACGTGAAAATGAGCCGTTTAATGGCTACGTTGGCAGATGGAGGGCCCTAGCGTCCCAAATCAGGGACAAGCTGGCTGAGGAAGATTCCCTAGACATGATTGTATAGCGGGACCAGCCATCATTGGCAGCGCTTCTATGCATTCAGTCGTACGATACATTTTCCCAGCTGATCAAGGCCGGCAGCCGCTTGGAGGGGTTTCTAAAGTCAGGAAGATTCTTGGCCCTCCCGTTTGGACCCAACACTAGAGGAAACATTCATCCCAGGCCACGGCCTATAGGCGACAATGGAGGCAACAATCGTGGCTTCTAGAGGAATGACAACGCAGGGCTGTCTCCCATCACGGTCATGGTAGCCGCGCCCCTATCGTATTACCCGTAGCAGGTGTACACTCTAGCCCAAGAATATCATTCACCGGCCATCACCCGAGTTCAGCAACTGATCTACACAGCCCAAGAGGCTCCAAATCAGCAACCACCGGTAGCCGCACCAGAGCCATCGATGTCACGACAACCGTCCAACTGGAAAGCCGCCCAGCTCCTCCAGAAGACCTGCACCTCGGGGCCGATCTAGGGGCATTTTGCCCCTCCATCTCATTTCATGCACTCATCAGCCGCCTTCAAACCAACAAGGCAGTTTCCCACGGTCATGAAAGATCAACTGGACCGGGGATGATTGCGGCTGCCGCCTTCAAACCAACCGTCCGTCAGCCTCTTGCACTGGCTCCCCCAAGGCCATGAAGGATGAACTCAATCGTGTATCAACGCGGCTGCCGCCTTTAGAATGGCTGGCTGCCATTCTTGGATCGGCTCCTCACGGCCCTGAACAACCAACTTCTTCTTCTAGGGTTTTACTCAGCTTCCACGTACTATCCAACCGGCAACTGGCATTTCCAACCGGAAATCCGCTAACTCCTCCAGAAGACTTGCACCTCGGAGCAGAACTACGGGCATTCTGCCCCTCCATCCCGTTTCATGCACTCGGCAGTCGCCAATGGTGAAACTCAACGGGCCAGCTCCCCACGGTCATAAAAGACAAACTCGACCGGGGACCATAGTGGCCGCCGCCTTCAAGCCAACTGGCCACCGGCTTCTCATATCGGCTCCCAACGGTCATGAAAGACCAACTCGACTGGGGATGATAGAAGCCGCCACCTTCAAGCCAACCAGCCACCGGCTTCTCATACCAACTCTCCAAGGCCATGAAGGACGAACTCAATCGGGGATCAACGTGGCTACCGCCTTCAGAAAGGCCGGTTTTCGACTTCTCGGACCGGCTCCCCACGGCCCTGAACAACCAACTTTTCCTTCTGGGGGGTTTTACTTAGCTTCCATGTACTACCCAACCGACCACTGGCACTTCCACTAGGAAATCCGCTAGCTCCTCCAGAAGACCTACACCTCGGCGCAGAGCTATGGGCATTCTGCCCCTCGATCCCGTTTCACTGATGGTAAGACTCAGTAGGCCAGATCCTCACAAGCTGACCAGCTCCCCATGGCAGTGCGTGGCCAACACGTCGCATACGCGACCGGGGCTCATCATGGTCGTCACCTTCAGACAGGCTGGCCACCAATGTCTCAGACCGACACCCTGCCAGCTGACCGAGAGGCCAGCTCCCTATGGCTATACGTGACAAGCACGTCATGTACCCAACCGGGGCTTATCATGGCCGCCGCCTTCAGACAGGCCGGCCACTAGTGTCTCAGACCGACACCATGCCAGCTAACTGAGAGGCCAGCTCCCCGTGGCTGTACGTGACAAGCACGTCATGTACCCAACTGGGGGTTATCACGGCCACCGCCTTCAGACAGGCCGACCACTGGTGTCTCAGACCGACACCCCCCAAACTAACCGAGAGGCCAGCTCCATGTGGCTGTACGTGATAAGCACGTCATGTACCCAACCGAGGCTTGTCATGGCCGCTGCCTTCAGACAAGCCGGCCACCGTTGTCTCAGACCGACGCCCTGCCAGCTGACCGACAGGCCAGCTCCCTGTGGCTAAACGTGAAAAGCACGTCATGTAACCAACTGGGGCTCATCACGGCCTCCGCCTTCAAACAAGCCGACGACCGACGTCTCCATACGACTCTTTGCCGACTGATCGAGAGGTCAGGTCCAAACAGGTATGGTCCTATCCTCGATGAGTTCCCTCTTATGACTCACATGTCACATGATGCACGCACGATGCACACATGATAAGCAAGTCCAACTCTTTTGTCGTCTTGCCTCGTCCATGTGGGAAAGGAAGATGGTCGACAAAACTAGCCGAAAAATTCACCCCACATGTTCATATATGTTCTTGGTCATAATCCATCAAAACACGCCCGCGTCCCCTCAGTCTCAGAACCATGAAACAACCAGCTCACCATTCGTCGGAAGAAACACCCGGGAGCTGGAAAACAACCCGGCCGTCATCCATAGCCTGTTGCCCAATACTTACACACTCCACCACCCAACCGACCTACCACTAGCTGCCACCTCTGACATACCCAGAAGCCACATCCACAGCCGGCGGTGAGAACAGTTTGTAGCAGCAGGTGACACATCTGACTCAAGAAGTGCTATCCGAACCTTTGGGATGAACTACCGACCCTAGGAGTGACACCAACTACATCCAGATTTCTACAACGAAAACTCGAGTGCCCATTTTGTTTAACTCCGATGGCACAAAGATGGAATAGGGTGAGTAATCCAGGTTCATCTTTATCCCCATGGTCTTCGCTGATTCCGAGTGGTTATGAGATACCGAGGAGAGATCACTTCTCCCCTTGAATGAGTATCCAACCTCCCATTTAATCACTTAAATCTCACAATCAATCAATCATGCGGACCGCGTGATTAAACCAAGACATGTGCCACCTTCCATCTTCGGGTCCCCCCAAAGAAGGAAGGTAAACCCTTATAAAAAGAGGGCTCCCCCCTCCCATAATGGCATGCTTCCGCCTCTCAGAGAAACACTCGTTCGGACACGGGAGGTGCTCGGCATGCTTTTCACCCCTTGGAGAAGACGCCGGCTGGAGGTTCTAAAGGAGAGGAGATGCTCAGAGCCCCGATGCCCTCTCGCCGCAATGGAGCGATGACTTCCGATCACCACTGACGACTCCCTACAGGTAAGCCCTTCCTCCCTTGCCATTTTACGTATGGTTTAACAACATTTTTTCTCCAACCCCCACCATGCAAGGGAAAGGTCAGAGGACGTGCCCGGGTATCATTCCTTTAGAGACACATCCGAAGGTACTGGCAACCTCCCTCCCGGCCCGGTCGTGTTCGTTTGGTCGTGACCCTTCTGTCAGGTCCTTTTACATGGAAACTCGTTGTTTCCCAATGGGTTTTACATGTTTTATCTGATTTCCGGATTTTTTTCCTAGGAGGCGTAAGTCTACCCTCCCGATCCCCCGGAAAGGTTTCCGGGATGATGCCATCGGCATGCATCCTTGCCAGCGGCAGCCACTCACGCTTACGAGCACGTACAACACGACGGTTCTTGCTTTTCCTGGGAGGTGTAAGTCTACCCTCTCGATGCCCCGGAAAGGTTTCCAGGATGATGCCACCGACATGCATCGTTGCCAGTGGCAGCCGTTCGGGTGTACAAACAAGTACAACCCGGTGGTTCCCATTTTCCCAGGAGGTGTAAGTCTACCTCCCAATGCCCCAGAAAGGTTTCTAGGATGATGCCATCGGCATGCATCCTTGTCAATGGTGGCCATTCGAGGGTACGAACAAGTACAACCCGGTGGTTCCCATTTTCTTGAGAGGTGTAAGTCTACCCTCCCCATGCCCTAGAAAGGTTTCCAGGATGATGCCACCGGCATGCATCCTTGCCAGCAGTGGCTGTTCGGGTGTATGAACAAATACAACCTGGCGGTTCCCATTTTCCTGGGAGGTGTAAGTCTACCCTCCTAATGCCCCAGAAAAGTTTCCAGGATGATGCCACTGGCATGCATCCTTACCGGCGGTGGTCGTTCTGGCATACGAACAGATATGACCCGATGGTTCCCTTCTTCCTGGGAGGTGTAAGTCTACCCTCCCGATGCCCTAGAAAAGTTTATGGGATGATGCCACCGACATGCATCCTTGCTGGCGGTGGCCATTCAGGCGTACAAATAGGTATGACCCGACGGTTGCCATTTTCCCGGGAGGTGTAAGTCTACTCTCACGATGCCCCGAAAAGGCTTCCGAGATGAAGCCACCGGTATGCATCTGTGCTGGCCCTGGCCAAGCGGGGAATGTGAATTCTTGTCTCCAGCCAAGGAGGGGAGATGTGACGCGGCAGCCAGTACCTTTAGCCGGCTGTCCGTTGGCCCAGCCGGCTGCCTCACCCGACCTTCAACTCTTTGGCTAAGAGGTCCGTAGGGGTGACCGTTTTGTCTTTCTCTCTCCCGTTTATCATCGGACCCCTTGCGAATCTTTGCATTAGTCGACCCTCACTTGTTTTCACCGGAAGGGACAAGGTTATTCCTCCCGATGCCCTAGAAAGTTTTCTAGGATGAGGCCATGCGTGGCTGGACTGATTGTCGTGGTTTTCCATTTTTAGAGCCGGAGAGAGGCCTGGATTGCCCGGGCTGTCTGGGGGTGCCTAACACCTTCCCAATAGTACCCAGTGCCCCGTATCCAGTTCTCTCATATTACATGATTTTACGTGATTCCCGTGGTTTTATCGTTTCGATGGTGGAAGGACACTTTCCCATCTACTTTTCCTTGTTTTCTACCCAAAAATAAGGTGGCGACTTCGTTCAATGAGCCATCCGCCCCACGTGGTGATGCGCTCACATAAACACCTTTCAATTCTCTGTACCTTGGCCCATCCATCGGTGGGGTCAGCGGTAACCCATGGGTTTCCAGGTGACAACCAGATGAAAGAGAGAGCACAGTCCCTCCGGCGCCCATACCTTCAACGCTCAGCCCTTCGATGCTCCCACTCGACTTCCCGAGCCTCCATTCGCTCCAGCAGCCCGACCAGGTGGTCTTCGCTATTCATCACCAACAGAAGAATGTCGTCCCGAGCGCTCAGCCGGTCCATCACCGTGCGCAAGCATTCGCCCAAGGAGTTCAGCAGGGTCTCCATGGACGATGCACTGGCAGCCGCACTCTGACCCGGAACTCTGCTTGGGAATGGTGAAGCGGCGGTAGAAGTACTCGACCGATGCCCGGTCGAAGGTCCGGCAAATGTCTTAGCAGACGAGCTAGCTTGCTTAGAAGCAAGCCTCTCTTAACGACCAAGATCGATCACCGTGATGGGCCGAGTTAGGAGCGTTGCCTTCTACCGGCTGTTGGTCGAGACGCGAATGAAGCCTACCAGCTTGACCTTGGCCTCGCCAAACAACAGCTGGCTTGGAGGCCTCTACCCCAGGTAGATAACGCTCCGCATCTAGCGCCGGACCGCCACCGCCCAGTTGACCTCGTAGCCAGTTACCACCGCAAAAGTCGCAAGGTAAGTTGCCACACTAACTTTGTCCCAACGTCCCCATTTTGGCAAGATAGTGTTGTTCAGGATAAAAGAGACGAGGTGGGCGACCAGGTTCAAGTCAAGCGTCTTGACCATCAATTGGCTCCACCCGGCATCCGCCGCATTGATATTGCCAATACTCCAAGGAAGGCTCGGCAGAGGGGCGAAGACATCCAAACCAGTGGAGCGGAGACCCAGCACCTCGAACAAACCTGCCCGGTCCGGAAGTTGACGATGAGTTGCGACTCCACCACAGACAGGTTGGAGTACATGTCGGCAACCAGGCTTACACGGTAGCCACCTTGCGAGAGTCGGCAACCGGGAGGTGACATGAAAGGCTTCACGTGCTTGCTTTGCGAAAGCAACTATCGATGCAGTGAATAGTCACGTCGTACTTTACGTGATTTTACCTTGTAGCCGGCTAGTTACGTGGCAGCCGCCTTGCGAGAGCCGGCAACCGGGAGGTGACGTGAAAGGCTTCACGTGCTTGCTTTGCAAAAGCTACTATTGATGCAGTGAATAGTCACGTCGTACTTTTCATGATTTTACCTTCTGGCCAACTGGTTACACGGCAGCTGCCATGCAGGAGCTGGCAACCGAGAGGTGACGTGAAAGGCTTCACGTGCTCGCTTTGCGAAAGCTACTGTCGATGCAGTGAATAGTCACGTTGTACTTTTCATGATTTTACCTTCTGGCCGGCTGGTTACACAGCAGTTGCCTTGCGGGAGCCGGCAACCGGGAGGTGACGTGAAAGGCTTCACGTGCTTACTTTGCGAAAGCTACTATCAATGCAGTGAATAGTCACATCGTACTTTACGTGATTTTACCTTCTAGCCGGCTAGTTACGCAGCAGCCACCTTGCGGGAGCCAGCAACCGGGAAGTGACGTGAAAGGCTTCACGTGCTTGCTTTGCGAAAGCTACTGTCGATGCAGTGAATAGTCCCGTCATACTTTTCATGATTTTACCTTTTGGCTGGCTGGTTACACGGCAGCCACCCTGCAGGAGCCAGCAGTCGGGAGGTGACGTGAAAGGCTTCACATGCTTGCTTTACGAAAGCTACTGTCGATCTAGTGAATAGTCACGTCATACTTTTCATGATTTTACCTTCTAGCCGACTGGTTACGCTGTAGCCGCCTTGTGGGAGCCGGCAACCAGGAGGTGACGTGAAAGGCTTCACGTGCTTGCTGCAGCTTTTCAATTTTCGTTCATCTTTCTCAGTTTTCATGCAACTTTCCCAGTTTTCGTGTAGCAATCGTACCATTTAAAGTTGTTAGGAATTGTTTCAGCTTTCTCAATTTTTGTTCAATCGGTTTTTGAACTGGTTGCCACCTCGGCCGGCCAAAATCCGAGTGACAATTTTCCTAGAAATTGGAGGTGAAGTCATTCGAAATTTCTTCATCTCCTCTTCTCGTTTCCATTCTTCACTCGTCTCTTCTTCTCGATTTTTCTTCACCCTTCATCTCTCTTTTATCATCATGATGCCTCGCATGAGAAACATTGCGGGTCATGTCCAGCGGTCAGCTATTGGGGCCATGCAACAATGGGTTGACCTTTTACCACCAACGCTGAAGAATTTGCCAGTGGAGGAACTTGTCTGTCGTGATCGGGCTGAATCTACCCATTTGTCTGTCTTTTTCACACTTATCAACTACAACTGCGATGCTTCTATGGCCAAGGCCATGTCCCGGTAGTGGCTATCGGAGCGGCGGTGAGACTCTGGTGCCTACGGCTCTAGCCCACCAGCGGGTGAGGCGGAAGGCGAGGCATCGACGAAGGCCCCTCCCCAGAGTTCGCGGCATTGGATGTGCCACAAGACAATGGTGGACCGGCAACGGCATCTCCCCAAATCTTCATCAGTGCCGCTGGAAATCCCCGACGACATGGCATCGGACGCGAAGTCAATCCGGCTAGCTCTACCATGGTACCGCACGCCAACCGGCCGTTGGCATTTCTCCCCCCAACACTGACCAGGAGCTGACGCTCCCTGTGGATGGTCGCCTGTCCATAAAGAGTGTTCTATATGGCAGGTCGGCTAGCTTTGACATGCTGTCGGAGGTGGAGCAGCTGTTCGCCATGCAGGGCCTGCTCACCTTCGTCTGGGACTTCCGCTAGGTGGAGACCGTCCCTGGTCTGGTGGCCGACATGTACTCCAACCTGTCAGAGTTGGAGTCGTGACTTGTCCTAGGCCTTCATTCCATGCCGGTGGAGTTCTCCGATGGGCTCCTGTTCGAGGTTCTAGGCCTCAGCTTCACTGGCCTGGACATCCTCTCTCCCCTACCGAGCCTCCCCTGGAGTATCAGCGACATCAATGCGGCAGTTGCCGCTGAAGCTGACCTCGACCTGCAGGTTCTCAAGGCCTGGGACCTGAACCCGGTCGCCCACCTCATTTCCTTCATCCTCAACAAGACGATCCTCCCAAACAGAGGACACTGGGACGAAATCAGCGTGGCAACCTATCTCATGACTTTCACAGTGATAACAGGTTGCCAAGTGAATTGCGCGGTGGCGGTTCAGTGCCAGATGCGTGGCATGATCTACCCAGGCTGGCGGCCTCCCAGCCAGTTGCTGTTCGGGGAGGCGATGGTGGAGCTGGCTGGCTTCCTGTGTGTTTCAACCGGTGACCGGCCAAAGGTTCCACTCCAGACTTGGCCCATCACATCAGTCAATCTGGACCATTACAAGAGGCTCACCTCGAAGTGGGCCAGCTCGTCATCCTGCGGGCGGTCAACCGGGCACTGACCCACTGCTTCTACTGCTGCTTCACCAGGTTCGTCTACCAGTAGGTCTTCTTCGGAGTCGCTCATCGATTGCTTGCGCATGGCGATGGAGTGCCTCAACACCCAGGATGAAGTCCTCATACGGATACTTAGCCATGAGGACTGGTTGGTCCGCCTGTTGGAGCGAATGGAGCATCGGGAGGAAGCACGGGAGCAACGGAGGCTCGACCGTCGGAGGTTCGAGCCCTAGAGTACTAGTGACGAGGATTAGCCTCGGATACCTGTCTGTCTTATGTTTGTACCTAGAATTGTAAATAATATCAACGCTATTTAACGAGATTCTTTTCGTATGGACCAAGAGTTTGTGCGTGTACGAGAGTGAGGTGTGGGCAGTGATATGGAGAGAGCGTTCATAACTTGGTTGGGAGCCAACTGCCAGATTTTCATGTCAGTATGCCGGCGGCGGGCCAGCTGACCACCCGATCCATATGTTTAAGTATGGGTTTCGGGGAGCCGGCTACCAGGTTTTCTTACCGTTTGCCAGCAGCGGGCCAGCTAGCCACCCGATCCATATGTTTAAGTATGGGTTTTGGGGAGCCAGCTGCCGGGTTTTCTCACTGGTTTGCCGACGGCTGACCGGCTAGCCACCCGATCCATATGTTTAAGTATGGGTTTCGGGGAGCCGATTGTCGGGTTTTTCTTACCGGTTTGCCGTCAGCGGGCAGGCTAACCACCCGATCCATATGTTTAAGTATGTGTTTCAGGGAGCAGGTTGCCGGGTTTTCTTACCGATTTGCCGACGGCGGGCCGGCTATTCCCTCTCACCATTGGTTGATCTTACTTCTGGATACCTGCATTCGGCGAGCGGCTGCTGGCTGGTTTATCCATACTTAAACGTGGTTCCCTTGTCCAGCGAAAGCGACCCTTAGGCGACAAAGACAGGTTGAGTGGAGAGATCTGGGAGCTGTCCTTCTGCCCATGGTTATGCTGATTCTTCCTCACAAGTTCGCTCTGGGGTTGTAGAGATGATGAATAGAATCATGCAGGTTCCAGAAACGTGGGCATCGAAACCTGGAGGTGGAAGCAACTTTCAGCGGGATGCCAAGCCCAATGCTGTTGAGGACGCAGTTGCTGGCAGGTCTTTTGTAAGGGATGCCAAGCCCTGTGTTGATGACTTAGCTGGGATGTCAAGCCCTAGGAATAGAGAAAAAGGGAGAAGTGGGTGTCGGCAAATGGGTTCCGACACCCAGTTGTGTTGGCAGACTTAGGTGGGTTGCCAACCCCTGAAAGAAGGGAATACTTGGTCAAACGTGACAAGCCGGGTATTAGATTGCCAACAGACGATGGAATCCTAAGATCTACCCTTCCCTTACATAGGAGTCTGTATGCTTTCAGGACTCAGCAACACATAATTTTTCTTTTTTTTCCCTTTTTCTCCTTTCCTTTTTCTCTTTTTTTTTTTTTCTTTTTCCTTTCTTTTTTTTTGTTTTGTTTTTATTTTTCCTTTCTTTCTTCTTTTTTTTTCTATTGAAGAAGGATTCTAGCCACTGAATTTTCTTTTTCTCATCTTTTTTGTTCTTTTTTTTATTACAAAATAGAAGATAAGAAAACTGAATAAAAGAATGCTACTAGCCCTCCCCACATGCTGTTGGCAAGCAAAATAACCTGATGTTGTTGCGGCTGGATCCAAGATGGAATACCTTTCCTAGAGGGAACTGAAGGTTGTGATCTCCCTCATTGTTGGGTGGCACTCGGGCTAGGTAAAAATGGGAGGTTGGATACTCATTCGAGGGGAGAAGTGATCTCCCGTCGGTATCTCGTAACCACTCAGAATCAGCAAAGACCATGGGGATAGGGACGAACCTAGATTACTCACCCTATTCCATCTTTGTGCCATCGGAGTTAAACAAGATGAGTGCTCGAGTTTTCGATGTAGAAATCTGGATGTAGTTGGTGTCACTCCTAGGGTCGTTGGTAGTTCGTCCCAGAGGTCCGTATAGCACTTCTTGAGTCAGATGTGCCACCTGCTACTGCAAACTGTTCTCACTGCCGGTTGTGGACGTGGCAGCCAGGTACGTCAGAGGTGGCAACCGGTGGTGGGCTGGTTGGACGGTGGAGCGTGTAAGTATTGGGCAATAGGCTGTGGATGACGGTCAGGATGTTTTCCAGCTTCCAGGTGTTTCTTTTGGTGAATGGTGAGCTGGTTGTTTCGTGGTTCTAAGACTGAGGGGATGCGGGCACGTTCTAATGGATTGTGACCTAGGACACACGAACATGTGGGGTGAAGTTTTGGCTAGTTTTGCTGACCCTCTTCCTTTCCAATATGGATGAGGCTAGATGACTAAAGAGTGGGACATGCTTATCATGTGTGCATCGTGCATGCATCGTGTGACGTGTGAGTCATAAGAGGGAACTCACCGAGGAAAGGAGTGTACGTGTCTGGACCTGACCACACGATCAGTCAGTAGAGAGTAGGATGGAGACGTCGATCGTCGGCTTGTTTGAAGGCGGCGGCCACGATGAGCCCTAGTTGGGTACATGACGTGCTTGTCACATTCATCCATGGGGAGCTAGCCTCTCGGTCAACTAGCAGGGTGCTAGTCTGAGACACCAATGGCTGGCCTGTCTGAAGGTGGCGATCACGATAAGCCACAGTTGGGTACATGACGTGCTTGTCACGTACAGCCACGGGGAGTTGGCCTCTCAATCAGCTAGCGGGGTGTCGGTCTGAGACACCGGTGGCCAGCCTGTCTGAAGGTAGTGACCATGATAAGCCCCGGTTGGGTACATGACGTGCTTGTCACGTACAGCCACGGGGAGCTGGCCTATCGGTCAACTGGCGGGGTGTTGGTCTGAGACACCAGTGGCCGGCCTGTCTAAAGGCAGCAGCCATGATAAGCACCGGTTGGGTACATGACGTGCTTGTCATGTACAGCCATCGGGAGCTAGCCTCTCAGTCAGCTAGCGGGGTGTCGGTGTGAGACACCGGTGGCCGGCCTGTCTGAATGCAGCGGCCGTGATGAGCCTCAGTTGCGTTCATGACATGCTTGTCACGTATAGCCATGGGGAGCTAGCCTCTCAGTCAGGTGGCGGGGTGTCTTTCTGAGACATCGGTGGCCGGCCTGTCTGAAGGGGATGACCGTGATGAGCGCCGGTTGGGTACATGACATGCTTGTCACATACAGCCATGGGGAGTTGGCCTCTCGGTCAGCTAGCGGGGTGTCGGTCTGAGACACTAGTGGTCGGCCTATCTGAAAGTGGCGGTCATGATAATCCCCAATTAGGTACATGACGTGCTTGTCATGTATAGCCACGGGGAGCTGGCCTCTCGGTCAGCTGGTGGGGTGTCGATTTGTGACACCGGTGGCTGGCCTGTCTGAAGGTGGCGGCCGTTGTGAGCCCCGGTTGGGTACATGACATGCTTGTCACATACAGCCATGGGGAGTTGGCCTCTCGGTCAGCTGGTGGGGTGTCAGTCTGAGACACCGGTGGCCGGCCTGTCTGAAGGCAACCGCCTTGATAAGCCCCGGTTGGGTACATGACATGCTTGTCACGTATAGCCACGGGGAGCTCGCCTCTCAGTCAACTGGTGAGGTGTCAGTCTGAGACACCGGTGGTCGGCGTGTCTGAAGGTGGCGGCCATGATAAGCCCCAGTTGGGTACATGACGTGCTTGTCACGTACAGCCACGGGGAGCTGGCCTCTCAGTCAGCTGGCAAGGTGTCGCTCTAAGACACTGGTGGCTGGCCTATCTAAAGGCGGCGGCCATGATGAGCCCCGGTTGGGTACATTACATGCTTGTCACGTACAGCCATGGGGAGCTGGCCTCTCGGTCAGGTGGTGGGGTGTCGGTCTGAGACATCGGTGGCCGACCTGTTTGAAGGCGGCAGCTGTGATGAGCCCCAATTGGGTACATGACATGCTTGTCACGTATAGCCATGGGGAGCTGGCCTCTTGGTCAGCTGGCGGGGTGTCGGTCTGAGACACCGGTGGCCGGCCTATCTGAAGCGACGGCAGTGACAAGCCCCGATCGAGTACATGACGTGCTTGTCACGTACAGCCACGGGGAGCTGGCCTCTCAGTCAGCTGGTAAGGTGTCCGTCTAAGACACTAGTGGCCAGCCTGTCTGAGGGCGGTGGCCGTGATGAGCCCCGGTTGAGTTCATCCTTCTTGGCATTGGGGGAGCTGGTCCAAGAAGTCGGCGGCCAGTTGGTTTGGAGGTGGCGGCTACTATCATTCTCGGTCAAGTTGATCTTTCATGACTGTGGGGAGCTGGCCAATTGAGTCTCACCCTTGGCGACTGCTGAGTGTACGAAACAGGACGGAGTGGCAAAATGCCCCTAGTTCTAACCCGAGGTGTAGGTCTTCTGGAGGAGATAGCGGGTTTCCTGGTGGAAGTGCCAGCAGCTGGTTGGGTAGTACACGGAAGCAGAGTGAAATCCCTAGAAGAAGAAGTTGGTTGTTCAGGGCCGTGAGGAGTTGGTCTGAGAAGCCGACAGTCGGCCTGTCTGAAGGCGGCAGCCGCGTTGATCCCTGGTTGAGTTCGTTCTTCATGGCCTTGGGGAGTAGGTGTAAGAAACCAGTGACCGGTTGGTTTGAATGTGGTAGCCGTAATCATCCCCGGTCAAGTTGATATTTCGTGACCATCGGGAGCTGGCCCATTGAATCTCACCCTTGGCGACTTCTAAGTGTACGAAACTGGATGGAGTGGCAGAATGCCCCTAGTTCTGACCCGAGGTGTAGGTCTTCTGGAGGAGATAGTGGGTTTCCTGATGGAACTGTCGGCGGCCTGTTGGGTAGTACACGAAAGCCAAGTGAAATCCCTAGAAGAAGAAGTTGGTTGTTCAGGGCCGTGTGGAGCCGGTCCGAGAAGCCGGTAGCCAGCCTGTCTGAAGGCGGCAGCCACGTTGATCCCTGGTTGAGTTCATTCTTCATGGCCTTGGGGAGTCGGTGTAAGAAGTCGGCAGCCGGTTGGTTTGAATGCGACAGCCACAATCATCCCTGGTCAAGTTGATCTTTCATGACCGTGGGGAGCTGGCCCATTGAGTCTCACCCTTGGCAACTGCTGAGTGTACGAAATGGGACGGAGGGGCAGAATGCCCCTAGTTCTGACCCGAGGTGTAGGTCTTCTGGAGGAGATAGCGGGTTTCCTGGTGGAAGTGCCAGCGGCCGGTTGGGTAGTACACGGAAGCCGAGTGATATCCCCAAAAGAAGAAGTTGGTTGTTTAGGGCCGTGGGGAGCTTGTCCAAGAAGCTAACAGCCGGCCTGTCTGAAGGTGGCAGCCGCGTTGATCGCCAGTTGAGTTCGTCCTTCATGGCCTTGGGTAGCCGGTGTAAGAAGCCGGCGGCTGGTTGGTTTGAAGGCGGAAACCGCTATGTTCCCCGGTCGAGTTGTCTATGGGTAAAACTTCTTCAGTTGTGACAGATTGACTGGGCTGAACTCTTGTTGGGTGGCTTCATCAAAAAGGTAAGCGGCCCCCCCACTAAGGGTCTTGGTGATGACGTATGGGCCGTGCCAGTTTGGGGAGAGTTTTCCCATGGAACCTGTTGGGGAGATGGCGCGAAGGACTAAAACATCGGACGTAAGGAGCCAGGCATGGACTTTCTTGTTGTAAGCCCTTGCCATCTTTCGCTGATAAGTTTGGGCATGGTCCAATGCCCTCAACCTTCTCCTGTCTAGGAGGTTGGGCTGTAGCAGGCATGATTCTAACCACTGGTCATCGAAGTTTGCTGCTTCCTTGAGGATGTGAAGGGATGAAAGTTCCTCCTCCACCGGCAACACTGCTTCAAACCCATATACTAGCGAGTATCGTGTTGCTCCGATGGTGGTCCGCAAGGATGTTCGGTAGGCCCAGAGCATGTACGAGAGGTGGTTGTGCCAATCTTTTTGTGTTCAAACCATCTTCTTGAGAATCCAAACCAACATCTTGTTAGCACCTTCGACTGCTCCATTCATCTATGGTCTATAGGGGGACGCCCTTTGGTGATGGATGTGGCACTACTCGAGATAGTTCATGACCTGCTTGGCTGTGAAGTTGGTGCCATTGTCGGTCACTACCTCGAAGGGTATGCCATACCGGGTGATGATGTTGTTGCTTAAGAACCTCTGGGTGGCGGCAGCTGTGACTATCTTGTAGGAAGCTACTTCCACCCACCTGGCGAAGTAATCGATGGCCACCAGTATATATTGGTGTCCATTGTTGGCTGTCGACTTGACCTCACCTACCACATCTAAGGCCCACATGGAGAATGGCCAAGGGGAGGCCATGTTGTATAATTCCTTAGGGGGCGCGTAGATGAGGTTTCCATGTACCTGGCACTAGTGATAGCGACGGATGTACGTGGTGCAGTCTGCCTCCATTGTGCTCCAGTAGTAGCCATGGAGCGTGATCTTTTTCGCTAGGAGGATCCCGTTCATGTGGGATCCACAAACACCTTCATGGATTTCTTGCATAACCAAACGTGCCTCGGGCATGGTTATGCACCAGAGAGGAGTTTGGTTGTGAGATCTTTTGTAGATCTGACCCCCACTGAAGACATAGCCGGCTGCCAACTTGGACAACGTACGCCGATCTTGGGTGGTAGCCTCTAATGGGGATTCTCCGGTCTCCAAGAAGGTTTGTAAGTCTGAATACCAAGGGCGGTCTTCTTGCTGTGAGTTCTCCCTGCCACCGTCTGGGGACCTACGATTTGTATTGTTTGGTTCGTCAACTAGAGTCGGTTCCCCGTGTTGGTCGACGGTCTGCCAGTTGCTGGGGTGGCTAGCCGAATGCAAAGCTGCAGGTCTAGTGTCTGCCTGCCTGGGGACTTCTGCAATGCAGTAGATGTCTTTGCTATAGGCCGGTTGGTGAAGTGTTGTGACTTCTCTAGCTATGCTCCGCCCTTTCATGATCGCTACCCATGATGCTAGGATGGCCAAAGCGTCCACGTACGGGTTATGCTTGCGGCCGACGTGTTGGAAGTGGACGAACCAAAAGTTGCTTACTAATTGCAGTACGAGTTCCTGGTACGACCGAAGCTTGGGGTCTCGAGTTTTCCACCTATTGAGGGTTTGAGAGATTACCAGCATTGCATCGCTGAATACGCGCAGATGGGTGACCCGAAGTTCTAGTGCGAGTCGTAGCCCCATGATGCAAGCCTTGTACTCTGCCTCGTTGTGTGAGCCCATGAAGAGAAGTCGCTTGGCTACGGGCAGCATCCTTCCTTGGGGAACCACTAGGACGACTCCTACCCCATGACCTTTAGTGTTGACTGCTTCGTCAAAGTACAAGGTATGGGGTTCCGGCTAGTCAAGATCTGGCTGGTCTAGATCCGGCTCGTTGATGGTGAAGATGGGTTCATCTAGGAATGAATCCTCCAATGGCTGGTAATCTGGTAAGGGCTGGTGTGCCAGCTGGTCGGCCATGGCTTGGGCCTTCATGGATTTCTGGGATACGTACCAGATGTTGAATTCTGCAAGTAGCATTTGCCATTTTACGCACTTGCCTACCAGGGCCGGCTGGTCGAAGAGGTAGCACAGGGGATCCAGGCCGCTAAGCAACAAAATCGGATAGACCACCAGGTAGTGTCGCAGCTTTTTCACCGTCCAAACCAATGAGAGACAGTACTTTTCAATCAACTCATACCGTTCCTCTACCTCGGTAAACTTTTTACTGAGGTAGTATATGGCTTGCTCAATTCTGTCGGTGGTATCATGCTGGCCCAATACTGCGCCCATGGAAGAAGCTGTGACCGACATATATAGGAAGAGTGGCTGCCTGGGGTGAGGCGGCACGAGAACCGGTGGCTGGGATAGCTGCCACTTGATGTGGTCGAAAATGACTTGGCATTCTGTTGTCCGTGTGAAGCTGGCATTTTTCTTTAGCAGCTTGAAGAAGGGCTCGCAAATCGATGTGAGGCGCGAGATGAAACGCCCGATGTATTGTAGCCTTTCCAACAAGCTCCGAATCTGCTGTTCCATCTGTGGGGGAGGCATATCTAAGATTGCTTTCACCTTGTCAGGATCTACCTCAATTCCCTATTTGCTGATAACGAAGCCGAGGAGTTTTCTGATGGTGGCCCCAAATGTTGATTTTGACAGGTTTAACCTAAGCTTGTACTTCCTTAAGCACTAGAACAATCTTCTTAAGTGCTCGAGATGCTGCTGATGAGTGCGCGCCTTCACTACCATATCGTCGACGTAGACTTCAACTTCTTTGTGCATCATGTCGTGGAAGAGGGTGGTCATGGCTCTTTGGTAAGTAGCACCAGCATTTTTGAGCCTGAATGGCATCACCCTGTAACAGAAGACGCCCCAAGGGGTTGCGAATGTGGTCTTCTCCTTGTCTTCCTCTACCATGAGGATTTGGTTGTATCCACAGAATCCTTCCATGAAAGAATACACTCCATACTTGGCAGCGTCATCTACCAAGACATCTATGTGTGGTAGTGGGAAGTCATCCTTGGGGCTAGCTTTGTTGAGGTCGCGATAGTCGACACACATGCGTACTCGCCCATCTTTCTTTGGGAAGGGTACCATGTTTGCTACCCATTCCGGGTAGAAGACAGGCTGGAGGAACTAGAAATTCAACTGTTTGTGGACTTCTTCCTTCAGCTTCTAGGCCCATTCCTGTCTCATTCGCCAAGCTTTTTGCTTCACAAGTCGAGCTCCCTGTTTGAGGGGTAGTCGGTGGACCGCTACCTATTCATCCAAACCGGGCATGTCTTCATAATCCCATGCAAACACTTCCATGAATTCTTGCAGGAGTGCGAGGAGTTGTTGCCAGTAGGGCTCGGGCACTTCTTTGTTAATTTTTGTTTCTTTTCAATGTTGTTCATCCCTAAGGTTTACAAGTTCGATTTCGTCAGTAGACGTTATTCTAGTAGATTCTAGTGGTCAGACCCATGGACCTACCTCTTCAGGTTCTTGATTTTGCAGGTGGGGATCGTCGAGGTCTTCCATGGCTTGTTGACCCTCGAGCTAAAAGGGCGCTGGATGTTGGATCTGGCGGGAGCGGAGTAGATTCTAGTGGTTGGACCCATGGACCTACCTCTTCAGGTTCTTGATTTTGCAGGTGGGGATAGTCGAGGTCTTCCATGGCTTGTTGACCCTCGAGCTAAAAGGGCGCTAGATGTTGGATCTGGCGGGAGCGGTGCCCGTGGTCTTCCAGCTAGGTGTCAGGTAGGTGAACTGGCTGTCGGTTTGAGGTAGTGGTGAACCTCGGGAGTGCTACAAAGGAGACAGCGATGGACTTGTCATACCCGTCTACTTGAGGTGTCATGCTGTCAGGTTCTATCTATTGCTCTAGCCGCCAAGAGTCCAAGGACGGTGAGGGGCAAAATGCCTGTCATTCTGCCCTAGTGGGAGGAATCGACTGCCAGGTTGATGAGAGGCAGAAACTGGATGGAGTCCTGAACGAAAATGCAGCAGATCGGTCTCGTTCGCCTGTTCGAGTGACCGTGGCAGAGGAGGGGCAGAATGCCCCTAGTTCTGCCTCGTGATGTTGGCTAGTACTCTGCTTGTGGAAGAGGTTGCCTAGACTGAGTAGGTTGGCTGTCCCGACTCCATGATGCGGTGCCCCTATTGAGAGTTGACGGTTTCTGGCTGATTGGACTGGTGCCTGGAGGATTGGTTGTCTGCTGTGCCGAACGAGATACTTGTTATGATTGCCAAGTCTCGGTTGACTTGGTCGGGTTGCCAAGTCAGTGGCTGCTGAGGACGCAACTGCTAGCACACTTGTGCGTGGGATGCCAAGCCCTGTTGTTGATGGAACGGGTTCCGGCGTGAGTCGCCTGGAAGCCATCAAGCTTGCCCCTTGACGTTGATGACCTGCAAGCTTGGAGTGTCCCCACCTTGGTCATTAGGTGGGTGTTGCGGTGCTTGGTGGAAGGAGAGGGGGAAGGAGCGCACCTTGTCGTCCCCTTTCCCTGCACAAACTAGTCGGATGCAACGTCCGTTTCCAAAGTTCCTCCCTATAGGATGGGCAATGGCAGGGAGGTTGGTGAAGGGTTGGATCCCCAATGCTTACCGGAGATTCTTCGAATAGTCACAGCAAACCATCCTCTGGCTCTTGGTCTGGCTGTGGGTTGTGCCCCCAAGGTTCCATGTGTCGGGACATATAGTCGAATGTGGTTGGGTTCTGGAGGCCCGATGATGAGGTGGTAGTCGGCTCCGGCGTCAGGTGTTGCAACCCAGAAGATGCCATAGTAGCCACGGATTGTCCTAGGTGGTAGTAATTCTCTGCCAGTATGATGATGACCTCCCCCTTCCATAGGAACTTAAGCATCCTATGAAGAGTGGAAGGTACGATGGAGTTTTGGTGGAGAAATGGGCGGCCCAAGATGAGATTGTAGCTCAGGGGAATGTCCACCACGTGCACAGGAACCTCAAAGGCTGCTGGTCCGATGACGAGGGGAAGGACGACCACACCTTTGGCTTCATGAAGAGTGCCGTCGAAACCTCATTACCCAGTCGATGGGGAGCAAGTCTTGTTCTTTGATCCCTAGCTTGTGCAAGACTTGCAGTGGGCACAGGTTTAGCCCAGACCCATCATCGATCATGACCATGGGGATGTAGAGGTCCTTGTATTGTACCCGGATGTACAAGGACAGGTTATGGCCGGTCCCGGCTAGTGAGAGGTCTAAGTCTGAGAAGTATACAAAGGACGAGACTATCACCATGGCCACCATTCCTTCTATGGCCCCGGGAGCGAGACCTTGGTTCACCTTTGCCACCTACAGTGCTTTGTGGAGAGTTTCCCAGTGCTCGGTAGAGGACCAAAGTAAATCCCATAGTGAGATATCCGCCTGTATCCGCAGCAGCTGGATTGATAGGTTTGGGGGTGGCAGTGACTGGGCAGCCGGTGCTGATGAGGCAACTATCGGTACTGACGAGGCGGTAGTCGGTTGATGCCTACCAATCGACGTCTGGCCTGGTACTCTCGGGATGGAGATCCCTCCAGGGTGCGGCTTTGGTTGATATACCTAGTCGGACATGGTTATAGTCGTACATGTGGACGGCTGTTGTGAGAATGGGATGGGAGCGGGAGAGACGACTAGGGAAGTAAAGTCGGGTGTTGAGGCCTTGGGGATTGGAGGCACCGTAGGGATGACTGCCCTGACTGGGGCGGTTGGTGAGTAGAGAATCACCTTGGGTTGAGCCGGTATGGTTGTCCCGGCAGCTGGTTCCATTGACACGGTAGCGGTAGGCGCCACTCGGACGAAGGGTTTTCTTGAAGATGGAGATGGCGCCTGGTGTGGTGTAGGTCTTGAAGACTTCCTCCTCCTTTGGTGGCTGTTGATTGTGAGGATGGAGGACTGGAGTTGTTGGTAGTTTGGCTGGAGTTCTTCAAGCGTCGGTGGGTGGTTGGCTAGACGGATGAGATTGACTGGGTTCAGCTAGGGGATCCCAGCCTCCAGCGGCCATGCCAAAGGGAGGGATCTCTTCATCCCTTTTCCGTGTTTGGTTGGACATGCGAAAATCGGATGCAAGAGCTTCAACACCAACAGCACCATCCTCCTCACAGTTCACAGCTCCAGCCCAATTGGAAGAGACTAATTTGATGTTCTTCAGGAGTTAAGAGGCTTATGATCTCTTCCAACAAATCAAGGGCTACGATGTTTTGTTCAGCAAGTGTCTACTTCGCCACTGACAACACTTGTAATTCTTTTCTTATATAAATTTTATGTGCGAAATAATTTTAATTCACCGCAAGTACACGGGTTCAGATGTAATTAGTGTGCAAGTACGAGTTTATCCACAGGGATCAGTTTTTGCTTGGTGTTTAGCTAAATTAGGGACTTCAATTAAGTGAAACAATTGATTAAATATCTTATAAGCAATGTCACGGTTGCCTTGTTCCAATTAACCGCTAGGATGGTCTTTAAATACTAATTGTGTTACACTTTCCAGAGGATTTTACTTCCAAATATTTAATTCTTCTTAAGCTTTAACATTATACCCTTCAGTTTGCATAAAATTTTAACGTTCAGCACCGAAGAAGCACTTAACCCTCAAGGTAGCTCATGGGTAAACATCTCTACCCTTGAACTTACACGTGGGTAGTGCAATAATTGTGAGTTTCAGATGTAAAAATAGCACGATTCAAATTGGCTAAAATTTCTAAGAGTTGAATGATTATATTTTTGGTCTTTTTATATATTTCAAAACACAACACACGATACAATGCAAGAAACACAGTACAATACAAACAACTTGTAAAAGTAAGAATGCAACATTCAACATTACAGCAAATATAAAAAAATATTCTAATTATTGTAACTAAGTTGATAAAGTGTGTGATTGTAGATTTCAGTATAGTTGTAAAAATGTAAAGTAAAATAAAAAAAATAAAAATGGAAAGAACACCTAATGCTTCATTGTAATTCCTCCCTTTGAAACTTGCTTAGGCTGCGAACTTCTCTTTGTCTTTACTTCCAGTCCACCTTGTTGTCAATCTGGCAGGCCTTCCTTTCAACCTTGCAATGAGATTTTGGGGCATCAATCCGCAATTACACCAAGGAACAATGGAGGAAGCAGCCGACGCCGAGAGTCTCTCCTTCAAGGATATGCTTAGGTTGAGAAAAAAATAGCAAATGCACTATGCGAATGGTTGGAGAAGAGGAGGTCATCAATCTCCTCTCGGAAGAGATGAGTGGGTGGAGGTTAGAAGATGGAGAAGATGGAAAATGCTCTGTAAATGGTGGATGAAGGAAGAAGAGAGGGGGAGCTTTAGTTTCAAGGCTACAAGATTGTTTTATAGATGGGAGGATTGGCAGTTCACGAGCTGGCAGTTAACAAGGGCGTGGTGCATGTCCAAACATGTGAGATCATCCCATGCAATCCACCACTTTAGCTTGTCCGTCCATGTTCTTCATGATGGAGCTACAGCTGAATTAATATTTAATTATGCTTTGTTACACAATTCCTGTAGTTACTTATCGAATTTCCCTGCAAATACTTAAGAAATAATTTTCATGAAATGCATCATATTACAGGAGAAATAATTCATAACATTTAGATCTTAATTCTAATTGCAATTACTTTAATATCAATGAAATTCATTGCACAGAACAAACAGGGTATAGGTCCAACGGTAAACCAGTATACCCTCACGTAAGTTTGTGGGTAAACCCTTAACCCTCACAGAATAGTCCGAGGGTAAATAGGATAACCCACAAATAAGTCCGTGGGTAAACAGCTTAACCCTCGGACTTGCATTTAAGCATAAATCATGAATTTTTCTCTGTATATTAATCATTCTATTAGCAACCTAAAGAGTCAAATGTCAATCATTCATTCCTTTCTCAATAGGTAATAAACATAAACATAATTAATGACTCAAAAGGTAATTCATGCGTCATTAAAGTGAATAATCGTGCATAATGCTCAAAAGTATAATTAACCTTCTAATCATCATAATTCAATGCAGAATGCAAATAAAAGTCATTAAAACACATGAATTAATATCAATAAAATTGTTGACCCCATGCTTAAACGAACTTGAAGGGGGGGAGCAGCCAGCTAGCCGCCGGCACACTAGTACAAAAGAACTAGCAGCCGACTACCCAAAACACCCATTGGTGCAAATGGTTCGGGGAACCAGCTGGCTTGCCGCCGACAAACCGGTATAAAAAATCGGCAGCCGGCTCCCCAAAAAACCCATCTTTGCACAGATGGTTCAGGGAACCAGCTGGCTCCCCAAAAACCCATCTTTGCGTAGATGGTTCGGGGAACCAGCCGGCTTGCCGCTGGCAAACCGGTATAAAAACCCGACAGTCGACTTCCCAAAACCCCCAACTAAGCCAACATACTCTCCTTTCGTGAGGTAGCCGGATAGAACTAACCGGCATCTGCCTGCCACGTAGCGACTGCCAGTTAACCACCTAGAAAGGTAAGGCGAATCAATCAGAGAGATACGACAAGATTTAATCACTTAAATCTCGCAATCAATCAATCACGCGGATCACGTGATTAAACCAAGACTGGCACCGCCTTCCATCTTCGGGTCCCCCAAAGAAGGAAGCTAACCCCTTATAAAAGAGGGCTTCCCCCTCCCATAAACGCACGCTTCCACCTCTCGGAGAAACCTTCATTCAAACACGAGAAACGCTCGGCACGCTTGGACCCCTTGGAGAAGACACCGATCGGAAGTTCTGAAGGAGGAGAGCCGCTCGGAGCCCCAACATCCTCTCACCACACCGGAGCGATGACCTCTGATCCCTGCCGATGACTCCCTATAGGTAAGCCCTTTCGTCCTTCGATCCATTCTATACCTTTCCCATGCAAGGGAAAGGGGGCGGACGGACCTGAGTATCATTCCTTCGGAAACACATCCGAAGGTACTGGCAGCCACCCTCCCGATCGGGTGAATACACCCGGCACGGTTGAGTTTGGTTCGGTCACGACCCTTCCACTAGGTCCTTTTACGTGGAAACTCTGAGTTTCTTAGCAGGTTCTATGCGTTTTATCCGATTTCCAGACGTTTTTCCCAAGAGGTGTAAGTCTACCCTCCCGACGCCTCGAAAAGTTTTCCGGGATGACGCCACTGGTATGCATCCTTGCCGGTGGTGGCCATTTGGGTGTATGAACACGTACAACCTGGCGATTCCCATTTTCCCGAGAGGCGTAAGTCTACCCTCCCGATGCCCTAGAAAATTTTCGGGATGACGCCACCGGCACGCATCCTTGCCGGCGGCGGCCGTTCAGGTGTACGAACACGTACAACCCAGCAGTTCCCGTTTTCCCAGGAGGCATAAGTCTACCCTCCCGATGCCCCAGAAAGATTTCAGGGATGATGCCACTAGCACGCATCCTTGTCAGCAGCGACCATTCGGGCGTATGAGCAAGTACGACCCGGTGGTTCCCGTTTTCCCAGGAGGCGTAAGTCTACCCTCCCGATGTCCTAGAAAGATTTCCGGGATGACACCACCGGCAAGCATCCTTGCCAGCCACAGCCGTTCAGGTGTGCGAAATGTACAACCCAACGGTTCCCATTTTCCCGGGAGGCGTAATTCTACCCTCCTGATGCCCCGGAAAGATTTCTGGGATGATGCCTCCAGCATGCATCCTTGTCGGCGGTGGCCGTTCGGGTGTACGAACAAGTACCATCTGGTGGTTCCCATTTCCTGAGAAATGTAAGTCTATATTCCCAATGCCCCGGAAAGATTTCTGGGATGACACCTCTGGCATGCATCCTTGCCAGCGGTGGCCGTTCGGGTGTACGAACAAGTACCATTCGGCGGCCCCGGTCAACCTCATTTGTCTGGCCAACCACCCACCGACACTTGGAGAACTCCAACCATACTACCAACAACTCCAGTCCTCCATCCTCGCCATCAACAGCCACCGGAGGAGGAAGAAGTCTTCAAGGCCTACACGGCAACAGGCGTCATTTCCACCAGTAGGAAAATTCTTCATTCGGGTGGCACCTGCGGTTGCCGCGTCAAGAGAACCGACTATCGTATTAAGTGATCCGGCTGCCGAGACAACCCTACGAGCTCAACCCAAGGTAATTCTCTACTCACCCGCTACCCCAATCAAGGCAGTCATCCTAGCGGTACCACCGATCCCAAAAGCCTCAACCACCGGCTTTGCTCCCACAACCGGCACTCCAGCCAGCACGGTCTCTCCAGCAGCTACAACGCTAGCACCACTCCAAGCCTACCTGGCAAAGCAACAATTCACACCTATGACCAGACCCCCTCCTCTGACCGCACTCACTTCCGAACAACACAAAGGCAAGGAGGTAGCCGTCTCACCACAGCCGTCCACATGTACGGCTATAACCAGGTCTGGCCAGGTATATCAACCAAAGTCGCACCCTGGTGGGATCTCCATCCTGGGAGTAGCAGGAAAAACTTCAACCGACTGCCACCCCAGTAGTACCGGCAACCGCCTCCTCAACACTAGCCGCCCAATCACGGCCACCCCCAGACCTGTCGATCCAGCTGCAGGGGATATGGGCAAACATCTCACTATGGAACCTGCTTCGATCCTCTACTGAGCACCAAGAAACACTCCTCAAGGTGTTACAAGTGGCCCAAGTGGACCAAGGTCTCGCTCCCAAGGCCATAGACGGAATGGTGGCCACGGTAACAGTCCCGTCCTTCGTCTATTTCTCAGACTTGGACCTCTCACCAGTCAGGACCGATCACAACTTGTCCTTGTACATTTGGGTACAATACAAAGACCTTTGTATCCCCATGGTAATGATCGACGATGGATCTGGGCTAAACCTGTGCCCGCTACAAGTCCTGCACAAGATGGGAATCAAAGAACAAGACTTGCTCCCCACCGACTAGGTGATGAGAGGATTCAATGGCACTCTTCATGAAGCCAAAGGTGATGTCGTCCTTCCCCTCATCATCGGACCAGCCACCTTCGAAGTTCCTGTGCATGTAGTAGACATTCCCCCGAGCAACAACCTCATCCTGGGCCGTCCATTTCTCCACCAAAACTCCATCGTACCTTCCACCCTTCAAAGGATGCTTAAGTTCCTATGGAAAGGGGAGGTCATCATCATACTGGCAGAGAATTACTACCATCCAGGAAAATCTGTAGCTGCTGTAGCACCTTCCGGGTCGCAACACTGACACCAGAATCAGCCACCACCTCACTACTAGGTCTCCAGAACTCAACCACCTTCGACTATCTATCTAGGTGCATGGAACCCTCGGAGGATAAACCATAGCCAGACCAATAGCCAGAGGACGATCTGCTGCAACTGTTCGAAGAATCTCCGTTATACACTGGAGATCCAACCCTTCACCAACCTCCCTAACCATCGCCCATCCTACAGGGAGGAACTTTGGAAACGGACGTAGCGTCCAACTGGTTTGTACAGGGAAAGGAGACAACAATGTGGGGACCACAACACCCACCTGATGACCTAAGTGGGGACACTCTAGGCTTGCAGGTCATCAACGTCAAGAGGAAAGCCTGATGGCTTCCAGGCGACTCACATCGGAACCCGCTCCCTCAACAGCAGGGCTTGGCATCCCACGCACAAGTGTGCTGGCAGCTACGTCCTCAGCAGCCATTGACTTGGCAACTCGACCAAGTCAACCGGGGCTTGACAATCATAGCAAGTCTCTTGCTCGGCACAGTAGACAACTAATCCTCTGAGCACTAGTTAAATCAACCGGAAACCATCAACCCTCAATAGGGGCACCACATCATGGAGTCGGAACAGCTAGCCTACTCAGTCTGGGTGACCTTTTCCACAAACAGAATACTGGCCAACATCACGAGGCAGAACTAGGGGCATTCTGCCCCTCCTCCGCCCCAGTCACTCAAACAGGCGAATGTGACCAGTCTGCTACACTTTCGTCCAAGACTCCATCTGGTTTCCACCTCCTATCCACCAGACAGCTGGTTCCTCCCACCGGGACAGAACTAGGGGCATTCTGTCCCTCATCCTCCTTAAACGCTCGGTGGCCAGAACAACAGATGGAGTCCGACAGCATGACACCTCAAGTAGACGGGTACGGCAGGTCCACCGCCGTCTCCCCTGAAGCACTCTCGAGGTTCACCGCTACCTCGAACTGGCAGCTGGTCCACTTACCCGACACCCAGCCGGAAGACCATGGGCACCGCTCCCACCAAGTCCATCATCCAACACCCTTTTAGCCCAAGGGTCAACAAGCCGCAGAGGACATCGACGATCCTTATCAAGAGTCTGAAGAAGAAGGCCCATGCATCCAACCACCCGAATCTGCCAACATAACGTCTACTGACGAAATTGAACTTGTAAACCTTGGGGATGAACAACATCAAAAAGAAACAAAAATTAGTAAATAAGTGCCCGAGCCCTACCGGCAACAACTCCTCACACTCCTGTGTGAATTCGTAGAGGTGTTTGGGTGGGATTATGAAGACATGCCTGGTTTGGATGAACGGGTAGTAGTCCACCGACTACCCCTCAAACCGAAAGCTCGACCTGTGAAGCAAAAAGCTCAACGGATGAGATAGGAATGGGCCCAGAAGCTGAAGGAAGAAGTCCACAAACAGTTGAATGTCTGATTCCTCCAGCCTGTCTTTTACCCAGATTGGGTAGCAAACATGGTACCAATCCCAAAGAAAGATGGGCGGGTACGCATGTGTGTCAACTATCGAGACCTTAACAAAGCCAGCCCCAAGGACGACTTCCCACTACCACACATAGATGTCTTGGTAGATGATGCCGCCAAGTACAGGGTGTACTCTTTCATGGATGGATTCTCCGGATACAACCAAATCTTCATGGCAGAGGAAGACAAGGAGAAGACCGCATTCACAACCCCTTGGGGTGTCTTCTGTTACAAGGTGATGCCATTCGGGCTCAAAAATGTAGGTGCTACTTACCAAAGAGCCATGACCACCCTCTTCCATGACATGATGCACAAAGAAGTCCAAGTCTACGTCGATGACATGGTAGTGAAGGCGTGCACTCATCAGCAACATCTCAAACACTTAAGAAGATTATTTGAGCACCTAAGGAAGTATAAGCTCAGGTTAAACCCGTCAAAATCATCATTTGGGGCCACCACCGGGAAGCTCCTCGGCTTCGTCATCAGCAAGCAGGGAATCGAGGTAGATCCCAACAAGGCAAAAGCAATCTTAGACATGCCTCCCCAATAGACGGAACAACAGATCCGAAGCTTACTAGGAAGGCTACAGTACATCGCGCGTTTCATCTCGCGCCTCATGCTGATCTGCGAGCCTTTCTTCAAGCTGTTGAAGAAAAACGTCAGCTTCACATGGACAACAGAATGCCAAGTCGCTTTTGACCACATCAAGCATCAACTGTCCCGGCCGCCAGTTCTCGTGCCACCTCACCCCGGATGACCACTTTTCCTGTACATGTCGGTAACAGCTTCCTCCATGCGCGCTGTATTGGGCCAACATGATACCACCAGCAGAATCGAGCAGACCATATACTACCTCAGTAAAAAGTTTACCGAGGTAGAGGAACAGTATAGGCTGATTGAAAAGTACTGTCTCTCGTTGGTCTGGACGGTGAAGAAGCTGCAACACTACCTGGTGGTCTACCTAGTTTTGTTGCTTAGCTGCCTAGATCCCCTTCGCTACCTCTTGGTGCGTGAAATGGCAAATGCTCCTCGCAGAATTTGACATCCGATACATATCCCATAAATCTATGAAGGCCCAAGCCATGGTCGACCAGCTGGCACACCAGCCCTTGCCGAATTACCAACCATTGGGGGACTCATTCCCAGATGAGCCCATCTTCGCTGTCAACGAGCCAAATCCAGACCAACTGGATCTGGACCAGCCAGGTTTTGACCAACCAGAACCCCAAATCTTATACTTTGATTGAGCGGTCAACACTAAAGGCCACGGGGTAGGGGTCGTCCTACTGGATCCCCAAGGAAGGATGCTGCCCGTAGCCAAGCAACTTCTCTTCACATGCACACACAATGAGGCAAAGTATGAAGCTTGCGTCATGGGGCTGCGACTCAAACTGGAACTCCGGGTCACCCACCTACGCGTATTCGGCGATGCCATGCTGGTAATCTCTCAAACCCTCAATTGGTGGAAAACTCGAGACCCCAAGCTCCAACAGTACTAGGAACTCGTATTGCAATTAGCAAGCAACTTCTGATTCATCCATTTCCAACATGTCGGCCTCAAGCATAACCCGTATGTAGACGCTCTGGCCCTCCTAGCATCATGGGTAGCGGTCAAGGAGGGTCGGAGCATAGCCATAGAAGTCACAACACTTCACCAACCAGCCTACAGCGAAAACATCTATCGCCTCACAGAAGTACCTAAGCAGGCAGACATGCGATATCAACTTCACAAGACTGATTCCACACAATAATTTTGAATGTTTGTGCTGTATGGAATCCAAAAATAGTGTGCACCAATTTACTTTTATTTTCTGCATCATAGCATATGTGGCATATAAACAAATTCTCTGGATATGTTCACAATGCCTTATCTTCTAAAAAATCTGTGCTTGCAGAATTTTTGCTATGAATTTGGCTTTGCCATTCAGGTCATCTAGATACTGCAATCTGCCATGTGAATGAGGGGTTCTTGCTATCGAACTGATGTTCCAATCTAGCAAGTACAAAGATGTTGTTTGTAATTGTACACCCTCATTTGTGAATTGAAGAGTATCATATACCAACTGAGGAGTGATTTCAAACACAGTCTTATCTATGTTGCTAAATAATCTGTCCTCCTCAACATGCAAGTTAGCATAAAAAGCAGCTATCACTTCTCTAAATACATCTAACTTGCAATTTGTTGGTATAATATGTACTTGACCTTGAAAGTTTAAGAGATCTTTAATCTCTTCTAAACCTTGAAAATTGACTGGTCTTTCATACAGTATATCACAATTCAAAAAATCCCTATACTTGTCTAGACAGTCTTGATTTCGAAAGTATACATTGTCTACTATCATACCTTCCTCAGGAAATGAATGAGAAGTGCTTGGCAAATCTTCAACATTCTCTGTCTATGACTGATGTACAACCATTCTCAAGTGATCTGCATTCTGCATATGTACAGTCTCTTGTTGTTGATTTACATTATCCTCTTCAGGAAATGAATGAGAAGTGCTTGGCAAATCTTCAACATTCTCTGTCTGTGGTTGATGCACAACCATTCTCAACTGATCTTCATTCTACACTTGTGAAGTCTCTTGTTGCTGATTTACATTCTCCTCTTCAGCTTGGAAATCAAGAGATTCTTCTATGCCTTATTCAGTTGCTATTGTTGGAGGACTGTAATGCTCAGAAACTGATACTTGTATTTGTTGTAACTGTATTATTTCGTGGGAGTGTTCTTGTGCATCACTCCAAACAGTTGCATCATATATCTTTTTCTTTATGCTCTGCAAATATTCACCCAATGTGTCATTATCACTTGCCTCAAAAAGTTCTTCCACAAAGACAGATAGTGCAGACTGTGCTTTTAAATTTCTTAAAATTTTTGAAATGCTGACCGTCCCATCTTTTGGACATGTGTCTGTCTCTGTAAAAACTCTTTCAGCAACAACTGTAAGTATACCATTTGATTCATCATTATTTTTGATATACTTTTTACACTGTGGTGGAACATTCATCACCAGAGCATCTTCTTCCTCCCATTGCCTCATTTGTTGAATATAAATTCATGGGAGTTTTTCTTTCCTATCCATATATTCTTGCATTTTAGCAAAAGATCGACATCTGTCATGCCTTGTATATTTCAAAACAAACTCTGTAACATCATTCCTTTTATTTATCAAAATGAATGATGATGTGCCTTTAAAAACTCTCTTGACACATAAGTCATGCACAGCAAAACTTGTCCTAATTGATGGAATTACATCAACTACAAAGAGAGATGACTTTGCAATAGTCACTTCTCTTTTCTCCATATTATGTTGCACCTTTTGAAAACAACTAAATTCAAAAGAAGGTAGACTGTCATTTTCAGCCTCACTACTAGGAGACTTTGAATTACTGCACGAGCTATCTGCACTGACCACTTCAACTTGTTTCTGTGCAGTGGTCGCTGTAAAACAATCTTCAAACTCTTGAACCCTACTTTGAGGGGTGAACCGTTGTGTAGTGGACGGCTGTGGATGGATGGGTTTAGTCTTCTTTGGCTTTGGAGCGGGCTTCTTATGTCTTCTTTTAGCAGGTCTTGAAGATTGCCCTATTTGAACTGTACTGAGCGGTGTCATTGAATCAGCAAATAATTGTAAGACATACCACTCAGCACACCTGATGTTATGTATTTTTTCACCCTGCGACTGTAATCGTAATCGCCAGTTTTGTGTTTCTACGTTTTTCTGCTCCTCAACAACAGCTTCAAAAACCTCGGGAGAGAAGTCATACCTAGACTTCAACAGCTGTATCTCTTGCTCAACCTTGTCGATTTTGACCTGCCATGTACGCAAGAGTAGCGATGGAACTGGAATGGTCTTCTTCCTGCGTACAATTGCTACATTACTGAAGCTAAACCTTCTTCTCCAAGTAATGCACCACGCAACTATCAGGAAGATTAGGGCACAGGGCATTATGAATTTAAGCCTTATATATGCTTAGGGATTAGGGGTTAAAGTGTCAGATTTTTATAATCGGATCTTACTATAAAGATATTCCCTATTCAACAATACGTTGACTCCTTAGCTGAAGTTCTGACGTTTTATGGTAAACAGCTGGATGATTGTATTAAAAAACTGGTGTTTTAACATTCACACGTGAACTTAAAATTAAAAAGTCACATGTGAATGTTAAAATACCGGTCTTTTAATACAATTGTCCGGCCGTTTACCATAAAACGTCACTTCTCTCATCATGTGTGAACTTAAAATTAAAAAGTCAGGTGTGAATGTTAAAACGTTGGTCTTTTAATACAATCATCCGGCCATTTACCATAAAACGCCACTTCTCTCATCACATGTGAACTTAACATTTCATGTGACTTTCAATGGTGCAATTTTCTTTCAATTATTTTGATATCAATTAAAAATGATTTTGATGAAATAATTAAAAACACTTAAGCTACATCGAATGGGTATAGTTTTAAATAATTTAGCACTAACTAAAATAATATGTACAGTATGTAGGTGTAATAAGTAAATAGATAATTTACAAATATAATTACGACTGTTAAATTACCATCACATCATGATTAAACATTAATTAAGTATTCATCATCAAAAATAATAGTGTCAGTGAGATACTTGGAAAATGCCTAAGTACTAATGGCACACCACGTGTAATTTACAAAGCACGCGCCTAACTTAAAAAGTCACGTGTGAATGTTAAAACATTGGTCTTTTAATACAAACGTCCGGCCATTTACCATAAAACACCGCTTCTCTCATCACATGTGAACTTAAAATTTCACGTGACATTGTACGGTCATTCATGACGAAGTATATGCATATGTGGCAGTTATTTAAGTAACTATATTCATTCACATTAGTTGTCTGAACTGTTACAAATATTAAACATATTTAATCTAATAAGTTAAACATTTAAAACACCTAATCAAACATTCGAGTGCTAATTAATTTAACATTAAGTTAAATAATATGTACAGTACTAGTGACACACCACGTGTAATTTACAAAGCATGCACCTAACTTAAAAAGTCAAGTGTGAATGTTAAAACGCCGGTCTTTTAATACAAACGTCTGGCCGTTTACCATAAAACGCCGCTTCTCTCATCACGTGTGAACTTAAAATTTCACGTGACTTTAAATGGTGCAATTTTGTTTCAATTATTTCGATATCAATTAAAAATGATTTTGATGAAATAATTAAAAACACTTAAGCTGCATCGAATGGGTGTAGTTTTAAATAATTTAGCATTAACTAAAATAATATGTACAATACGTTGGTGTAATAAGTAAATAGATAATTTACAAATATATTTACGACTTTTAAATTACCATCACATCATGATTAAACATTAATTAAGTATTCATCATCAAAAATAATAGTGTCAATGAGATACCTGAAAATGCCTAAGTACTAGTGACACACCACGTGTAATTTACAAAGCACGCGCCTAACTTAAAAAGTCATGTGTGAATGTAAAAACACCGGTCTTTTAATACAAACGTCCGGCCGTTTATCATAAAACGCCGCTTCTCTCATCATGTGTGAAGTTAAAATTCAAAAGTCACGTGTGAATGTTAAAACGCCAGTCTTTTCATACTAACGTCCGGCCGTTTACCATAAAACACCGCTTCTCTCATCATGTGTGAACTTAAAAAGTCACGTGTGAATGTTAAAATGCCGGTCTTTTAATACAAACGTCCAGTCTTTAAAATAAGTGGTACTATTGAATAGTAAATATCTTTATGGTAAGATCCGATTTTAAAAATCTGACAACTTTAACCCCCAATCTGTAAGCATATATAAAGGTTAAATTCGTACTCCAGTGTGCCCTAGTCGCTGCTTACTATTTCGTTGTAAGCCAGTCTTCCTAAAGAAGAGCAAGTGCGTCCTATGTGACTTGGAGAAGAAGCTTCCCCGTCACTAATGTAGCAATGGCACGTAGGAAGAACATTTTAGTTCCACCAGTACTACCGCGTACATGGCAGGTCCAAATCGACAAAGTGGAGGAGGAGATAGAGCTATTGAAGTTCAGGTACGACTTCTCTGCCGATGTCTTTCAAGTTATTGCAGAGGAGGTCGACATTGTCCAACGAGAGAACTTGCGACAGTGGTTACGGTCGGAAGGACAACAATTACACAACACCAGGTCTGCTGAGTTGAAGGTGTTAAAGGAATTTTCTACGTCCATGTCACCCTTCAGTTGGTTTGAAAAAGGAGAGTGTTCTACAACTGCAGAAATGAGACATAACAAGCTCGCTCCAGAGCCTAGCATGGAGGAAGCTCCTGTACATGCCATTTCAATAGAATCAGTTCCTAAACGTTACAGTCCTCGAAGAATATCAACTGAAGAAGGCATACACGAAGATCAGTTGACAATGGTTGTGCATCAGTCACAGATAGAGAATGTTGACGATTTGCCAAGCACTTCTCATTCATTTCCTGAAGAGGATAATGTAAATCAGCAACAACAGTCTATACATATGCAGAATGAAGATCAGGTAAGAATGGTTGTACATCCTTCACAAACAGAGAATGTTGAACATTTGCCAAGCACTTCCCATTCATTTCCTGAGGAAGGTATGACAGTAGACAATGTATACTTCCGAAATCAGGACTGTCTGGACAAGTACAGGAAATTTTTGAATACTGAGATACTGTACGAAAGACCAGTTAATTTTAAAGGTTTAGAAGAGATTAAAGATCTCTTAAACTTTCAAGGACTACTACATATTATACCAAGACATTGCAAGTTAGATGTATTTAGAGAAGTGATAGTTGCTTTTTATGCTAACTTGCATGTTGAGGAGGACAAATTATTTAGCAACATAGATAAGACAGTTTTTGAAATCACTCCTCAATTGGTATATAATACACTGAAATTGACAAATGAGGGTGTACAAATACATACAACATCTTTGAACTTGGTAGATTGGAACATCAGTTCGATAGGAAGAACCCCTCATTTGCTTGAGAACTTACACTATCTTGAACATCTGAATGAAAAGGCTAAATTTATAGCCAAAATTCTGCAAGCAGAGATTTTTCAGAAGAAAGGGCATGCTGAACATATCGACAAAATTTGTTTGTATGCTACATATG